>CAIGRH010038755.1:0-11744 GCA_903798295.1 Fraxinus nigra | reverse complement strand
CAAAAAGGAATTACCCCCTTTTGACTAAGCCATTTTTAAAGTTACCCCTTCTCTTTTGTGAGATTAAACGTTCTTGAGAAGATTTCTGTAATTGAGAGAGATCTGAGAGCTTTGTGTTACTATAATCGGAACTTGGCCTATTTTGGTTGTGCTAGTGGATTTGAGGTTAATCCTAATAGTTGCTAAACCGGGAATTAGGCGTTAGATAGTTGTCACGGAACTTTCGGGGCCTTTGACCAAAAGGGGCCTTTGACCAAAAATTCTTTGTGTTCGTTTATTTCTTTTTATTTTTGCTTTGTCCATTCGGTTTTAAAACGTTTGAGTAATCAAGTTTTGAAAATCTGGGACCAACACAAGCCAAAAATAATAAATATACCTACGTTACATTTTAATAATAAAAAATCATCACCTTATTTGTATAAAAATTCTTCCTTGATTTCTTCCGTTCTGGATTGGATAGCAGTGGACACTATTACGTTGTTATACTGTCGAGTCCTGCGCACAAAGTGCCTTCTCTTCCTCAATTTCTTCAGTGTCATCAACAATGGATGATCCAGTGAGTTCTTTGGCTTTCTTGGATTCAAATTCCCAATCTGTAAGAAGCAAAACCACCATCATTGTCACCATACATGACGCTTGTGCAGCCAAAAGTCCTAGCCACAGCCCTTCAAAATCAAAGTTAAGGAAGAACCCTAAACCTACTGCCACCGGCATTCCGACAAGGTAGAAGCATCCTAAATTAATGTTTGCTCCAACTTTAGGCCTAGCTGTTCCCCTCAACACCCCACAGCCTGTTGTTTGTGGGCAGTTTCCAAGTTCGCAGAGTCCTATAATTGGTAAAACTAATGATGTCAATGCAATAATCTCTTTGTCATGAGTGAAAAGTTTAGCCCAATTGTTCCTTACTGATACTGTGAAAAACAGTGCTGAAAACCCTAGTATGAAGCTGCTGGAGAGGCCTACAATAGCTGCACGTTTCGCATTTTCTGGCCGGCCGGCACCTATTTCATTGCCTACTCTGGTTGAAACGCTGAAGCTAACAGAAGATGGGAATATGTAGATTAATGCAGTGGTTTGTATCAAAATCCCCATTGAAGCAACTGTTGCCTTAGGGTTCAACAATAATCCACAGAGCAAAATCATGATTTCGTACCACCACCATTCGAGACAGACCGAAATGCAGCTAGGAATGGCCAAATTCAGTAAGTATTTCCAGTCCTTCAAGCACTCCGTGGATAGCCCTCCCCATGTTTTCTCATAAACTTTGGAGAAAAATATGTAGACAACTAATGATCCGACAAGATTGAAGTTAGTCCAAACACCACTTAGTGCAACACCTTTGATACCTAAACCAAGCCTTGAAACAAGAAGATAATTTATGGGTATGTGCAGAAGAATTGAAAAGACTGCACAAAATGTTAAAGGCAAAGTTATAGATTGTGCTCTAAGGTAGATTCTTAAAGGGTGTAGTAAAGATTGAGCAAAAAGATCAGGAAGTGAATATAACAAGTATGCTTGAGCTTGTATTGCAATGGATTCATCTTGGCCACATAAGAGTAAAATATTTTTCATGTTGACCCACAAAACAGATATTGGAAATGAAGTGAGAATAAGTAAAAGGATTGTTTTTTGCAAGCTAAGGCCAATAATTTTGTACTTTTTGGCGCCAAAAGCTTGTCCACAAATGGGCTCCATTCCCATGGCTAAACCAGAGAGGATCGAGTATCCAGTGATATTAGCAAAACCAACGGCTAAAGAACCTCCGGCTAAGGCTAGGTCGCCAAGCACGCCAAGAAACAACATGGAAATCATTGAGCGAGAGTAAAGTAAAAGGCCGGTTAGGATCATGGGGAGGGCTATTTTTGCTATGGATTTGCATTCCTGAATGACTTGAGAAAGATGTGTAGTTTTAGGGGGTTTCTTGGTTTGTTGATTTGTGGGCTTTTCGGGTTGTTTTTGGTTAGATGTCGGGGTTTCGGGAACCAAAGAGGTTAACATGTTGTCTGAATTGCACTTGCAAGACAGTGGCGTGGATGTTTGTTGACACATTTTGTACTGCGTGCGTGTGAGAGAGAGAGAGATGAAACGAATGTGTATTTTGGATCTCTCCGTGTGTGAGGGGAGGAAAGAGAGATTATGGGGGGTTTGAGTAGGGTAATCAGTAATGGATATGGTGGTTTTATAGTGTTTCATTAGACGGCCTTTTCCAGGCCGGTCCGGCCCGGCCCGGATTGACTCACTTTTGAGTTTTCAGGTCAATATGGTTCTCTTGTCATGACAGCCGGCCGACAGTGGCCAGCAATAGTGTCTGCTAATCTAATTTTTTGGTTCAACTAAGATTTCACTGTATTATTTTGTGACTTTTTACCTAAGTCAAACAGTGAATAAGAAATTAGTAAAAGTAATTAATTGGGACCAATGTGATACTCTCGTAAAACGTTATCACTACCTTTAATGAAATAATGAATCTGAATTGGGATCTCTGTGCTTCAAAATAAAAAAAAGACTCATCACTAATTATTACGAAAAATTATAATTACGCACAAAGAAAGTTAATCAAGTGTTTAAGCTTATTCTTTGAGAAGAAGTGGAATTTTGCTTTTTGTCAAAACTAATGGTTTTCTTGTCCATAATACAAGTAGAAACTACTAGGGTTAAAGAACTTATAAATAGAAATTAAGTACATTTTGTTGTGGCACGGCACTAATGTGCTTGCTTAACCGTTCAAAATTATGTTCTTTTACCTAATATTTGAGTTCTAGGTGTTGTTATAATTAAGTACACTTTTGTTTTATCCTATGTTTTGTTTTCGCCACATATGATGAAAAAAGATCGAAGCAATAAAACAATCATAAAAGTTAAGAAATTTGAATTTTTACATTTGTTTCTCCTAATTACTAATTGGATCCAATTGATGTGCTAAGAAGATTCTTCGAGTTGATTAATATTCAAATAAGAAAAATGAAAACAAGGAATTGTTGTCAATCTAGAGAAATCATAAATTTGTTTCTCCTAATTACTAATTGGATCCAATTGATGTGCTAAGAAGATTCTTCGAGTTGATTAATATTCAAATAAGAAAAATGAAAACAAGGAATTGTTGTCAATCTAGAGAAATCATAACATAAGCAGCGTGATTGATCGGGAATCTTTGCAAGCCTAATCTAGAAGTTCTCACATTGATGTCAATTACCCATTAATTTCATCCTCTAGATGGTACGGTACAAAGGTTTCGAGAGGGTCCATGTTGATGTTCATGATGGATCATATTGTATTCATTTAAAACAATGATGAATAATTCAAATAAGAGAAATGTCTTCTCATTCTAGAAATATTGTTATTTAAGAGTTTGCGGTCGACTTATTCAGAATTCACACAGATGTAATCAAGGAGTTGTCATGTTGACATCACCTCTTTAAGGGTCAATGATGATTGACAAAAATAGTCATTTTGGTTTGAATGGGGGTTTCAAACCAAGAAGTCTTGTGAAATATAGAAATTTGATATTCAAGTCCTATGTTTACACCTTATAAAGTCAAAAGAATAATTGTAACAGTGTTTTCAAGCCAGGTGGAGGGCAGTTCATGAATATCAAACGGCGAGTGGGTAGCTCCAATCCTTTTTTAAAATGGCCCAAAATGGGCCCAACTTTAATTAAAGAAAGACAAAGTTTTGGTCATACAAACGTGTGGAAAAACATTAATCAATGCAAAACAACTATATCCTTTCATTCCGGTGCAATAATTCCTCAGAGCAAGTAAATATTTTGCAAAATACTCATATCCTTTCAATTTGATGCATTTTACATGATGCAAATTGTTCATGTCTTCGAATGATGAATTTACCGTTCCTTCATATAAGCAACAATAATTAAAGAAATAATTGTAGATAGAGTTTTAATTTTAATTTTTTTTTTTTTTAAAGTGTAAACGAATCCCATTTTAAATAATTTTTAAAAATTAAAAATCATTTTCTTTTCCATCTATCCTTACCCTACCCCTATCCAACCTCGTCCCACCTATTAGGAATTTACATAACATACACAACAGAAAATAAAACAAATTTCAATTCCCACTAAGGATATTTTTTGTGTTTAGAAAGAAATTGTGATATAAATTGTACCTTTAATAAAAATTCACACATGGAACAAGAATGAGAGAATAAAAGTTTCTCTTTTCTTGTGCTAACAAGAATATGAATTGTGTTATGTTCTATTTTTTTTTTTTTGAAACTCTAATGGCTTATTAATATAAGTTCAAGTGTGCTTGGTTCGTCTCTTAAACTTAATCCGATCGAATATTTAATTAATCCAATTAATTAAATTTGGTCTATGAATTAATTAATTTGAGCATGTTAACAAGCAACTCAATTGAGTAATTCTCCAACACTTGTCAATTAATTATTTGGTTTTCTTATTTTTCTAGTTCTCTTTTTGTGAGTGACACATTAGGTTCTCGATAACGATGTTTAACAACGTGAATTATTATTTTGATTTAATCAAAATCGATAAATCAAAATAACCTTTTTAATTTATCATCAATTCACATTCATCGTCCGAAATTAATATCTAGTCATGTGTCAGTGTAATACACGTGACAAAAAATGTCATGTGATATGACAATAAAATTTGTTTGTTTGTTTATTGTGAAACTGTAATATTTTTGTCAATATGATCCGATCAATTACGAGATATAGATATATGTTAATATCAATTATCGATCATATATTCCATCCTACTTAATTCAATGTAAGTCGAACACTTCTTTTCGACTTATGAGTACACCTTAGCCAATGATTTCGTTATTTGGCGAGGACTTTGCAGACAGGGGCAGGTAGAGAAAGAAATATATGGCATCACATGCGAAGGTATTGAAGCAAGTACTAAGTGAATAAAGGTTGCGCGTATGTAGATCATAATCTCTTATTATCTAAGAGTGACGAATTATTTATTGATCATTAACGACATTCATATGATTCTTGACATACTCGAACGATAATGTATTAGCAACCCTTAGGAGAGCAACATCCAACATTACTAAAATATGACTATCGTCATATAAGGCTATATGATGATCTCAAATCAAACGATCAATTTCACTATCGAACGTTAGAGATTAACCACTGACACTCAGATAGTTATCCATGTGGAATCTTCCCAACGGGTCTCAAATGTTTTGTTTTATAACAAAACATCCACGTATTCATTTAAATGTTACCATATTTTAGCTTGTGAAATCAGCTACTTACTTTACAAGTACGAAATGTCACGAGTTATGGTCTATTTGTATCTCATTATTATATATGATCACATGCGATTTAAGATTCAGTTATATGTAATTTGTATCTCACAATCACAACTTCTTGTGATTAAGAAATTACTAAAACTTGAAGTTACGGATTCTATTATTTAATTTATTAGATCATTAAGTCAATTATAATAAATCTTGTCACATATTAAAAGTATTTATGTCCAAAGTGGACTGGACCTATGGCATACAAACTCCCACTAGCACTAGATCCAATCACTTATGTATGTAATATCATAAGAGTCTACATGACGATCATGTTATGTTGTGACAACCCTTTGTCAATAGATCTGCAATTTAATAACTTATAGGAATTCGTTCTTTCTTTANGACTGGACCTATGGCATACAAACTCCCACTAGCACTAGATCCAATCACTTATGTATGTAATATCATAAGAGTCTACATGACGATCATGTTATGTTGTGACAACCCTTTGTCAATAGATCTGCAATTTAATAACTTATAGGAATTCGTTCTTTCTTTACGTCATTTTTTGTACAATTTCCCTAATGAGATGGTACCGCCTCAACATAAGTTAGGATCGTTGATGAAACCTTAATTCCTTCGCTTGCACGAAGGCTCAATTGTTATCATAATGCGATTATTCATCATTCAACACCTTGAAATGAAAAATCATGTGTTAGCATCTATACTCTCATGTTGTTTTTGTAACTCAGATGACAGTCGCAAACATCACACATGTTGCAGTACTATTATCATCAATGTATTTATTATGGCAGTCATATCTTCCTTTGTCAAGTCATCAGCAGGTGTCTCTAGACAGGGTTATTTAAGGACATAACCAATTTTTTCATGCATGAGAACAATTCTCAAACTGCGATGCCATCAAGAAAATTTGGTTTGATTGTTGACATCAGTATGTCTCTCAAATACATATAGTTACTGATGATTCAATAAATGTGAATAACGAAAAGTAAAAGAATAATATATAGAATGCATCCATTAATTTAACATGTTTTTTATTAAATTAATTATGCTTCCACTGTTTAACTTAAATTTATGATCCTCTCACATAAATTTATGAAATTCATACTTGATTCCCAGTGGGCTGAGACCTTGTTTGTTATATTAAAACCTTGAGTGTACTGAATAAGTCTTAATAAAGTATTTGAGTAGATACCATTGTAAATTGTATTTCCATACAACTTCTAAATCATTAAGCTAACAACTCTTTATCTTCACTCATTTTATGTGTTAGCTTAACACACCTCTAAAATTTATTTTTTTGAGTGTACTCAACAAAAGATAAATTTTAATTAAGTCAAATTTATTATTCAGAAATATCTAGTATTTCACAATGTCAAACATATCCCTAATAGATCAGCTTTGAGTGTAATCAACAAGTTAAGATTGATTGATGACTCTGATTTTTTATTATAATGATTTTTACTATATATATCATAACATTGAATTCTACAATGCTCCATCTCTATGGTCTTCTCCTCTTCTTGTTTCTTTAATAAGTCTACCTACAACATGTATCTTATACTAATTGACACGTAGCCCTAAATAATTGGATACATAGGTCCATAAAATTACAACAAACTCCCAAGTCCAAAATGAATAAGAGCTCACAGACCCATAAAATAACAAGAATAAAACTAACCATTCAACACATTCACATGGTCGAATCCATAATCATCCACTAATAAAACATTTATCATATAAATGCTTCTCTATATAGATATTATATGCATATATGTTTCGAGTTTCTAGCTATTAAGATCGTCTAAACTAATTTAAACAAATGGATCGGAACAATTAGATAAATAATTAATCAAATTAATCAATTAATTTAATTAGAGAGTTTATTTAATTAAAATCAAATTTTAATTAAATACTGAATTAGAGTCCAACTCTAATTCCAAAACTATATGAAGAAAATATTTAATTAAAATTAAATTCTAATTAAATAGTAAATTAGAGTCCAACTCTAATTTCAAGATATTATGGCGAAATTATTTAATTAAATACCAAATTAGGGTGGGACAAATTAATTAAAATCAAATTCTAATTAAATGTCAAATTAGAGTCCAACTTTAATTTCAAGAATATATTATAATAGATGATTAATTAAAATCAACTTCTAATTAAATATCAAATTATAGTCCAACCCCAATTTCAATTGAATTAACATTTTAATTTATGATAAAATTCATAAATAAAATAAAATTCAATTTAGGGTCAAAGCATAATATTTAAGTTAAAATCTAATTTTAACGATAATATAAAAATAATTAATTTTAAATAAAATTTAAACTTGGGTCAAAACTAAAATTTGGGTCAAACCCTTTTGAAATCCAAAATTTGAAATTCATTAATAATTAAATTCAAAACCATTTTTAAATTGCATTTTGACCCCAATTTTAAAAATAAAAAGAAGTCCTTCAATTTCAAAAATTGCAAGACAGGTGTTCGTTATAAAATTGCAACTTGACCCATCTTATCATAATTGTAGTCTGGGCATGAAATTTCACAAATTTCTTGAGGCCCCCGTCCCCAAATACTCCACATGTAAACCCTACTATCCTTTGGGTGACGTCGGCTATTGGCAGACGCCTTCACAACGTGTGTCGTCGCTAAGTATAGTGGCAACATATCGGTAGCGCATGGCGCCGGTGTAGCAACAGCGCGATGTGCGCATCGAGCAGTGATAGCACTGTAACAATAGCAGTGATGAAACGTCGCTCCAGTTGACATCGACACCTGGCGTCACTATTCATAGTGGGGCCTATTGTTGAGGTGTAGTCACCGCGAGGAAGCGGTGCTGTTTTCCTATGCATGTACATCGACGACCACTACTGCCACTAGCAGTGCCGTCGGCCCACCCGTTTTCGACCCAAATTTATGACCCAAATTTGATTTTCTTTTCAAAAAAAAAAAATTTAAGATGAAAATTAACTTTTCTAAATTTTTAAATTCAAGAAAAACAATTTCTAATAAGCACAAAATAGGCTCTGATACCACTATTGAGAATTTACTTAACATGCACATCGATAAATAAAACAAATTTCAATTCTCATTAAGGATCTTCTTTGTGTTTAAAAAGAAAATGTGATATAAGTTGTACCTTTTGTAGATTCTCTCCTTTGTTGATATCTGAACACGAACAAATCACGATCTATAATCCACAACTGTTCAATTGTCCGCCTCTAATGAAAATCCACACAAGGAACAAAAATGAGAGAATTAAAGTTTCTCTTTTCTTGCACTAACAAGAATATGAATTATGTTTTGTTCTATTTTTCTGAACCCTAATGACTTATTAATATAAGTCTAAGTAGGTTTGGCTCATTTCTTAAACGTAACATGGTTCAATATTTAATTAATCCGAATTAATTAAATTTGATCAATGAATTAATTAATTCGGACCTATTAACAAACAACCCAATTAATTAATTAATTATTCAACACTGGTCAATTAATTAATTGGTTAGTTTCATTTTTCTAGTTTTACTTTTGAGTGTGATCCATTAGATTCCCCGGTCACAATACCTAATGACGTAAATCATTATTTTGATTTAATCAAAATCAATAAATTAAAATACCATTTTCAATTTATCATCAATTCATATACATCGTTCCAGATTGACATCTAACAATTTATTAGGGTAATACATATGACGGAAAATGTCATGTGGTATGAAAAACTCAAACTTCTTTGTTTACCGTGAAACTTTAATTTTTTTGTCAATATGATCCGATCAATTACGAGATATGAATATGTGTCAATCTCAATTATCAATCATATCTTTCACCCCACTATTAAGTTAATGTAAGTCGAAAACCCATTTTCTACTTATGAGTACACATTTGACAAAGATTCCATTATTAATTTAACTGAATGAAATGTAGATCATAATCTTTTACTATTTAAGAGTGATGAATCATCTATTGAATATTTATAACCTTCATATAATTCTTGACATACCCTAACGATACTCGTATTAGCGACCCTTGACATAGCAACATCCAATATTACCAAAGTATGACGTCATCATATAAGGCACTATGATGACCTCAAGTCAAATGACAAATTCTACTATCAAACGTTAGTGATTAACCACTGATACTCAGATAGTTATCCACGTAGAATCTCCCCCAACAGGTCTCCTATGTTTTGTTCTATAACAAAACATGTACGTATTCATTTAAGTGTCACCACACTTTAGGTTGTGAGATCAGTTACTTACTTCACAAATAAGAAATGCACATGTGATGGTATATCCGTAATAATGATATCCGTCATAGTTACTTATTAAATACGATTTCAGACGATTTAAGATTCGGTCATATATAATTTGTATCATACAATGACAACTTCTTGTGATTAACAAATTATCAAAACTTGAATCTACGAATTCTGTTATTAAATTTATTAGAATATTAATTCAATTAAATAATAGATCTTACCATAAATATGTATCAATTATATATAAAAAGTGTTTATATTCAAAGTTGATTGGATTTAGGGAATAACATTTATACTATCAACACCCCCTTCCCTTCCCTTCCCTTCACACTGCCACCACCACCATGACTTTCTAACAAATCTATAAGTTATGATTTAAATGTTGTAGAATTGTTTATTAACAAAAGAAGAAATAGTGTAATAGAAAACTAGACAAAAGAAATCTACTTTTCTTCTTTTATAACACCTTGAAAAGAGGTGATTCACATTTTTTTTTCTTCTTGAATTCCCATCAAATGAACTAGCCATCAACACCCGATATCACTTTTTACCAAAATCTTGTAGATACACAATTAAACTTGTACGGCTAAGCCATGTGAGTTCGCTAGATGTCGTTAGATTGATCTAGATTATAAGTTAGTTCGACCTTACATGCGAAATTACGCTAATTAAAGAAACAAGTCACTTTAAATTAGTTTCTAGATGTTTAAGCATACAATCCAATTTTGCTAAGTTGAATTACCGTAGTTGTAATATTTGGAAAGAAATAAATAACACAAAGTTTGACGACGGAGAAACCCAACTGGGTAAAAACTTTGGGACCAAGCCTGATACCTCCACTATAGACAATGTGTATTACAGTTCAATTTCAAACTAGTTCCACTAGCTGTTGTAAACCCTACAACTCCAAGATCTGTTGTTCATTCTAGTCTTACGATCTGCTACCGTAGATACTGTCCAACTAGTCCTACTAGACCTCCCGATCTACCTCATGTACCTTCCAAGATTTGTTGTACTTGCAAATTCACAATATTTTACTAAGATATGTTGTCAGTTTTACAATCTTCTGCACATATTTCTTCCAAGTGGATACCCAGGAATCACTTATTCATGTTCTTCTTCCTACACTTGAATCACTTCCTCAAAGTGTTAAAGAAATTGGTATTTTAGATTAGAACCTCTAATGTTTTTCAAAACCAGGTTGTCGGATCACAAGAATAATATGTTTGGTTTCACCAAAGAATTATACTCTTGGATCTCTCAAAATATGATGTGGACATGTTATACAATTAAAGCACAATGAAACAATCTTATGAAATTCGTCCTAGACATATGTATTTATAGTCGGGGACGTTTAGGTGTTATGGACCGTGTAAAACTCTTCAAAATCAGGAATTAGGTCTAGCCGCATAAATACGTCGCTCGAGCAAGAGAATCTTTTGCTAAAGCGAGGGTGTCGTTGCTCGAGCGAAAGTGAGGCAAAAGGTGGGGACGACTCTTCTGTTTTTAGCGCTCGAGCGTGAGTTGGACGAGCAACTAGCGAAATTTCGACACCGTATTTTCCTTGTTTTCACCTCTAATCCTAACCTAACTCATCTATACAAAATTGCATCCAAGTCCTTGACTTTTTACAAGTGTTCAATTAAGAACTTTTTGTTCATAAACATGCCAATTACAATATTGGGCCTAACAATCTCCTCCTTTGGCATTTTGTGACAAAACCATACAATTAAAGTCAAGCAAATAAAATACATCAAATGAAAATATCCAATCTATACTATCCAAATTACTCAAGTTCTTATACTTTTTGCATTCCTTAGTATACATGTTTCCTGAAATAAAAAACTCAATACTCAGTACAAAAGCAAGTGATACAGAAAATAAAAAACTCTTGAACACAAATAAGCATGCTAGTTTGAGACGTGACATTAATGTCAATCAAAACACTAACCGAAATATTAACATTACAAAACATCAAAACTCAAATAACTATACATATGATATGCAATACAGATGCAATGCACATTATTCTCCTTACTGTAAACTCTCAATATTGTTATGCAGTAGGAAAATGTATCTATATCTCTCTCCAACGACCCCTTAGACATAAAATGTAAATCTCAATTTCATTCAATGCTCCTCCTGTGTATATTCTCTCTAATCTCCCATATTTGTTTGTCACAAATGACTAAGGATGTAATTTCAAATTCAATTTTAACCAT
>CAIGRH010038734.1:0-10757 GCA_903798295.1 Fraxinus nigra | reverse complement strand
TTCTTTTTTTTTTTAATTGTCTTTTCATAAAAGCAACGATGATCCGCCAAAATAAATCATGTCACAAGCAGTCACGTTCAAGACGGCATAGTTTTAAGTGATTTTTTTTATGGTTTCCATCTTATTGGAACAATTTGTTTGCAATTCCTTTCTCCATTTGATCTCAACAACTCATTTACAGGTTGTTTGGTAGAGATTAANTGTTCTTTGCGAATAAAGCTATTCATCACTAGTAGCAATTAGTGAGCAATCGAAGGGACATCGAGAGGGAGGTTACTAGAAATTATCATCGCAGGTGACGAATTGCATTATTAATAGGTTTTTAGACATAGCAATTGAAGGGACATCGAGAGGTAGGTTACTAGACAGCTAGGAAAAGAGGGAGATTTGAACTGTGGTGGTAGTCCGTGATTTGTGGTTTTAAGTGTTGGACGTATGGTGGTGGCAAGAAGATAATTGTTCCCTTTTTCTTTTCTTTTAATTTAGTTTTTTGTAATCCTGTTAGAGATTAAAATCAGATTAAAATTGAAAATATAGCCGTTATTGTTGACTTTTATTAGACGGGTGAGATTCAATAACGGCCATATTTTCAATTTTAATTGAATTTTAAGTCGTACCAAACATGCTATTAATTCTCAATTTCGAGGTCAATCACCAATGTTGTTACGGTTAGGTTTGAACATAAACATTAAAACAAGACATTCACGAAAACTATTGGAACGTAAAATATATCACCTTAAAGTGGTAGAAAATCATATGAAGGATACGAAGTGAAGACATTCTTGTAAACTCGACCTTTCCCTCTTTCTTTATTGCAAAAAAGAATGAATATTTGCTTGAAATAAATGGAAGTTCTCTATGAAATGATACATGTAAATGGATGAAGAAATGAATGAAAATTTCTTCTTAATGGGTGGTCAAATTTCTTGTACATGGCCCATAAAACATAGATAATCATTTTAAACCAGTCAAAATCCCACTTAATTTCCTCCTCAACTTGCTTATTTGATCTTAAAAATTGGCAATGTACTAATCCAATTTGAGGGATTTTGAAGGGCTTTTCAAGCTCAAATAAATACTAGAAAATCATTTAAAGCCCAAAAAAATTAATGTACTCATCCAAAGTAAATATTTTCATATAAAATACGTCGTACTCAAGATTTTGAAAACTTTTACTATAGTCCTCGATGATGCCATAACTCCCAAGCCCGACGTGGCAGTACCCAAGGCCCACACACAGCATGCCCTTGGCTTGTGTTGATCCCTCAAGGTGGACGTCTCTTCCTCGAGGTCAAGGACCCCAACTTCACCATTGATCCATGGATCTGTCCCGGTTCATCTCGATGACCTCGACTCTTGCGTGGGTACACCTTAGGGTTCACTGCCCCACGTTGGCAAGGAGTCATACTTCGTTTGTCTCCTACATTCTGATTCTAATAGGGTATTCTAAGGCATCAGAAGTCCAATCCTATCTATTCTATTTATTCTTCCATATCTATTTCTTAGTTAGGTACATATTTCATTATCGCTCAATTTATAGCATCGCGTTCAAATTTTTGTCCAATTGTTTGCTGATTTAAATATCGCTACGAAACAATCCCTAGTCCTCTTTGCAGGTTGTCCTGAGGTCCTCATCGCTCGTATTTTCTCAACTTGAGATCGAGTCATCCTGGATACAATTTTTGATAGCTTCGACCCTCATCTCTTACCATAATGCCGAATTTTTCAGTTCTATGGCTTAAAAAAAAAAACTCATTTTCGAGCATACAAATAATAACAATAATGCTATTACACTGAATAAATGTCGCGGATAAAACTATATTTTCTTATATTTGCACTCAAGACCACTAAGAATTGCGAATCTTTCATTTTGCTCCCTAACTTCCCAAATCCTTTCAATTAAGTCCTTGTGGCAATTTTAGGAATTTTGGGGTGTTAAATATTGCGACCCATATTTTATAATTACATAATTACATTTTCTCTATATACATCAGACTATAATTTTAACATTAGAATTCATACTCTCCCAGACCACTAATTTTATTTATTTTTAATTCTAAATTACAATAAACATACATAACACATATATTTTAGAACATTGTAAATATTTCCATTCAAATATATATATTTTCCAAATCCGGGGATAGATGAAACTCATGGAGGCTACATTTATTCTAGTGACATATAGATTAAAATTGAAACTATGAACATATATCTGCCATGCTATCGTCACATCTTTCGAATTATTCGTAGTACTCTTCATCGACTAATAGAGAGCATACATTAATTCAGATGCCGGCCTTCACCACCATAAAGGAACATCATGACAGCGTAAAGTCCTTCGATCCATTTCCGTTTATTAAACTAAATATATATCTCGCGTATATAATACAAGCACGTAAAAACGCAACTCACGGGATATGAAATGCATCTTTTTCCAGACTTCAACATCTGCACTTTGCCCTCTTGTCCGTGAGCATCTACACAAAATGAAGTTTTTGAGACAGATTTCATGTGAATCTAATCCTTTAAAGTGAAAGGGATTTATCTTCTTTATTACCTTGGCTTGTTCTTGAAGCTCTTTAATGTACTCAACTGCCAAATCTAACATATGGGCCGTGCTCGTTTGCTGCCACGAAAAAACAAATCTCGATCCCTAAGCACTTCCGAAAAATAGAAAAATAAAAATACAACCGCAGGAAAAATATCTACCTTGTCCATATTTGGGCAGAGCTCTTGCAGCTTCTTCATTCTTTCACTAATCCGAGTTCGTCTCACCTGTGAATTAGCTTAACAAAATGTTAAAACTTTCCAATATAATTCAATTTCGGAGTACTAATAAGGTCTTGTTCATTGTTGTGAAACAGAGAGTGAATGAATAATACGATGAACAAAATCGACACAAATATGAATAAGAATTTTACCCTCTCTGCAATACTTCGGGGATGAGTAGCACAACCTCTTTTAGCCCGGATTTGACGAGGGATGGTGTCCTGTTGACATTGTAGAAATTTTTGTGCCGAATCTATTTCGGAAGGGATTTTCGGCAAGCTCAAATGGTGAGTCAAATGCATAGCAGTGTTTCTAGTTTCCCCGTTCTGATTTCAAGATATGAATATCAGCAATAGAAGTAGTATGTACAAGCAAACAACATGAAAACCAGCACAAAAAACCAACAAAAACTACCTCATTTCCCAATATTCCATTAAAATTAGAGAACATTTTCGAATCACCATCTCGGTATCTTTTCATGCTATTGAAGGGTGAAACATTCCAAGAGTCTTCTAGCAAAGCAGAGTCATACTCTCTGCAATTATTTCCATTTCCGTTCTCAACTCTACGCGTGCCTATGTTTTCGTTCCCATTCTCGGGAATGCTAGGCATGAACCTAGTGCTGGAAGCCGTACCAGACGAGTAATCAACGTGATTCTTCAAACCATTAGTGGGTGAACTGGCTTCTGCATGATTACATATTCTGTAGTTTCCCACTTCTCCCATTACACCCAAACCTGAGATCAAATAAGAACCTTTAAGCAACTTCTTCATAACTGTGTAAAAGCTCATGATTGCTGTGCATCACACAAATCACAAGAAACGGCTCGGAAATTGTAATTAGTCGCAGTGTAACACATGAAATCTAGTTTAATACATAAGTGTCCAATGTCCATAGGCTTTATCATCACTGCACAATTGGCTTAATAACGTAAGATTTTCCTTCTCTTGTAGGATTATGCTCCCCTTTTAACATCGCAGCTGGAGTCACTCGATGCTCCCCTCCACACCACAAGCAAGGCTAAGGCACTTCAAGTGGTTTAGCAGATTTTAATAAAAGTTGATAAAATGTGTGGTTATGAGTCTCATGAAATGTGCTATTAAAATTAATTGTTGAATTTCACTTAGATTAGAATACGGGCTATAGATATATAAAAAAATCCCCAGATATTTCCTCTTTTTCAGCTAGCTTCATCTATAACAAAACATTGTAATGATCCCAACCTTTTTCTATACCCTATCTTGAAAGCAGAAAGTCAGCCCTATATATCAACCAAAAGCAGCATCCTTGTTATGTACAGATAATGAATAAGTTAATATACAAATTATGCAAACAAATTTAATTCAAATTAACAAATAAACCAGCATAAACAAATTTGAATTTTACCATTGAAAAATCCAGGTGGGGAACTAGTTTGGCTGGCAAGATTCCCACAATATTTCATCCTCACATTCTCCATTCCTACAGAATAAGATCCATTGTGTTGCTCCATTGAAACATCAATTTCTTGCTTCATATGCATAGCCCCCCTTTGATTCAACAAATTAGAGAATATTGCATCAGATTCTTCACCATTTTCATGACCAGAATCCAAAAGGGTAGCTAAAAATGAACTGGGAGCTGAACGATATCGAGCTAAACCACCACAGTTTTGCTGATTATCACTGGAAAACAGAAAACTACTACTGTTGTTCATGTTTCTTGAAATTGTTTCTGAGCCGAACATAGTGTATTTAAAGAATTCAAACTTCAACTATTACTGCAAAATATCATCTTTTTTTTGTTGTTGGCCATTCACTGATAACAAGGGCTTATTTTCTGCAAACAGATTTTTGCTAATTCGGGTGAGACAGAAGGGCCTCCCAGTCTCCTTATATTGACACCATTTCCGCAAACTGCCCTTACTTTTATTTGTTTTTACGGAAATCCATTGCCCTTGAGGTGAACAAGACTCGAAACTCAAATCTTAACATAGTAGTATCAAACTTCATTAAATTTTAACGAGCAATCCAATCAGATTAAAACTAAAAAAAAAAATAGATACGAAAATTATAAGATTGATTTGCTCGAACGAACCATCATCTTACAAAACATATTAAGAAATAAAATATCATATCGAGTACAAACATACATCAACATATAAAGATTCGGATCACTCTTTCTAATAAGTTTGACATTTTAAGATAATTCAAAATCTTAATAGCAATCATTTCAATTGATAAAAATGCCCTCTCCATAAAAACTCTCCTAACCTTAGACGCCAAGTCAATCACTCGTGGATTTGTCGTATACGTTGATTCAGAACCACTTCCATATGCCAAGAATTGCATTTCTTTCTGAGTAGTCAGAGGGCCCTGTACTGAGGGCCCTGTGAAGTAATAGGGCATTACTCTTTCTTTTGTCTAAATATTTTATTTTACTTTTAATTAGTAATCTAATTAACGTTTAAGTCAACTTAATTTAAAAGCTTTCAAGCATAGGAAACGTGGCTCTATTGTGTCCTTATACTTCAACTATTGTTTACAATTAATCTCGGCCTCCATTTTTTTAATATTTATTTCCAACTACACGTTCTCCGTAAAGTAATTTTATAAATATATTCAAAAAAATTCTTATTTTTTAGCTACACATTTATTAAAATGTCACTATTCCAAAATGAATGAATAATGCTATTCATCTCTACTGAAGTAACAAACACAGTCTAGGTGGCGTTAATGTGACATTAAATGATATGTGAAATTAAATAAATCATTTAATTTCACATTTTATTTAACTTATCATTTAGAGTCACGTAAACTGTGTTTGTAACCACATTGGAGATGAATAACATTACTCAAAATGAAAATTTTTACAGAAGACTTTCACAAAATTCATTGGTTTTTGCGAAAACAAACAAAATAAAAATAAAAATGCACCATATAGTTATTGCGTTGACAGCACCTATATGGTGCCTGTGAATAATTCCATGTACGTTGGGAATTATTCTTTAAAAATATATTATCCCAAAAAATGGAGTTCAAACAAAATGTAATTTTAAGGTTGAGAGAATTTTTGAAAGATTAGGGTACGAATGCTTTCTTTATCATTGGGTAGACGTAAATAGTATATGCTAAAAAATTATTACACGAGACAAATAGATACTCATTTTTTTTAAAACTTGATACACTTACCTTCATTAGTGGGCTCTAATTTTTAAAGCTCACTCTAATTAGTGTGGAGCCCACTAATTATACAAACATCATTTTTCATTTTTCATTTTTTTGAGTTGAAGTAATCTCGCATCACAATTAATTGTTAATTAATCTTATTTCACGTAACAAAAAAATTTAGTTAAATTAATTTTATTTAATTTTTCTTTTTGTGTGTGTGAAATTGTGAAAATAGCACGCAAACGGATGGCTAAGGGGGGGGGGGGGCCGTATTTGAGGCAAGAAGCCAAATCTGTAACTTTCTTTCACTATATACAAAGAACCTTAACGACGTTGTTGGACTATGCATGTATCAAGAATGGAACGTTTGATCAAAATCATTACCACCTATTATAGCTTTATTTTATTTTGTATCTAATTCTACTTTTTAATATAGGACTGTTTATGCCCCATTTCTGGTGTAAAATACATTTTGAAATAATAGATTGAAGAAAAATGTGTGGTTAAAAATGAAATAAAAAATTTTTGATTTCGTGTAATATTATTTTATTAAAAAATGTGTAATTNGGGGGGGGGGGGGGGCCGTATTTGAGGCAAGAAGCCAAATCTGTAACTTTCTTTCACTATATACAAAGAACCTTAACGACGTTGTTGGACTATGCATGTATCAAGAATGGAACGTTTGATCAAAATCATTACCACCTATTATAGCTTTATTTTATTTTGTATCTAATTCTACTTTTTAATATAGGACTGTTTATGCCCCATTTCTGGTGTAAAATACATTTTGAAATAATAGATTGAAGAAAAATGTGTGGTTAAAAATGAAATAAAAAATTTTTGATTTCGTGTAATATTATTTTATTAAAAAATGTGTAATTCGATACGAAATTCGGAAAGAATGGTTGCCATAAATGAAACTCCCACTTTTGTGAATGTGATGTCTTTCTAACCTAACAGTTTGACTTAATAGAAAATTCAACCCTTATCCACAAAGTTTAGATTGATGGTTTTGATTAGAATAAATATAGAGGTTTTGCAGTCTTTGCTACTGCCAAAAATATTGATTAGAATAAATCTATGGGTACAGAAAAATTTCAAAGACTTTTTGCACTGTCTTTCTGTGATTTGCTGATGTCAAAAACGGATTGATGATCGACTTAGATTTTGATTAGAATAAATCTATAGTTACAGGAAAATTTCACGGATTTTTGCGGTCATTTGCTACTGTCAAAAACATTGATTAGAATAAATTTGTAGCTACATGTTTTTTTGTAGCAACCAATCACATGAAGACAACAAAGACTTGTGATTATTCTATGTACTTATAGCATCTCTCTTTTGATTCACTCGGTGTTTGGTCTAGTTAAAAATCTATTTTTTTTAGTAAGTTTTTATAAAAATTAATAAAATATGTTGTTGGAAATTTGATAAAAATTGTTAATTCTATGAAATGTACGATAGAAAAAAAGAAATTTAAAAAATAGAGGTCAAATCGGAGCTGAATATGCAGTTCTTTTGAGCATCGTACGTATAATAATGAAATTATAAACTTTTTCGGTAAACTATCCGTTTCATGCGCGCGCGCGCGTCGGGAGAGGGGGTGGTTTAGTAAAGTGAAATTTTGGAGATTTGGAGTGAATTCTTTATATGATGTTTGGTGGGACCTAAAATTATATTTATAATAGATTTCGATAAAAAAAACTTTTAGAGAAAATTGGTCCAATATGATTTTCTCTAAAAACTCTTTTAAAAATTCTTTCTCAAATAAAAATTTAAGGTAGCATTTTCAAGAAGCTCTCCGAAAGCAAAAGCAAAAGAACATGTCATGCCTAACGGACTCATTTAACAAAGTAATTAACAATGAAAATAAATTTGTGACCCCTAAATGTTGTGGTTGGTTCAACACTTTCATGTGACAGCAAAGCCCCAAGGAAAGGACAGCCCTGTTTCTTTAATTTTTCTTTTTATTATTTTTTTCAAAATTTCTAGCTTATACATTTTTTATAATTTCGAGTTAAAATCAATAAATTTTATTACGTTAAATTTTATTTGAGAATTAATTTTAATTGTTCACACATGATGCATGAGAACAGATTAATAAAATAGGAAGAGTTAACAGGAAATAAGTTACCAATTTAATAAATTAGTGTAAAGTAAAAATGTCAAAAAGAAAAAATCTGAGTGCTCAGATGTGCATTTTTCGTCTGAAGATCAGACGGTTGTGGAGACCCAATCACCACTGTTAGCACAAATATATCATCATAGCAGCCCATTTGTGATTTTACATGCACCAGCCGGGAATCGAACCCGGGTCTGTACCGTGGCAGGGTACTATTCTACCACTAGACCACTGGTGCTTCGTTGATTACACGTTTAGACATATATAACAAAGGTCAATGAAATCTCTTGACTTTGCCATTTTTACACCTTTGCACACTCTTGCATTGTTATCAAAAAGTGATTAGATGAAAAAGAAATTTTTTAAATTGTCGAATGACAATTTGCCATGTGATAAAATGTAACTAAGGATGTACCACCAAGCATAATTCGAAATCTCTCCCTTTCTTGTAACAAAAATTGATTTTTCCTCCTATTCACCATTTGTAAGTTTTATTAATAACAATAACCCTATGATGAGTTGCTAGTTTTCAATCGGAGATACGGTCATGAGCAATCTAATTTGGATGTCCAAGTGTGCATGTAAATTTACGTGGATAAGAGGGGAGCTGTGATTAGAGGTGGAAAACGATGGCGAGCCGCTCGTGGGCGGCGAGCCACGAGCCAGCTCGCCCAATTTTATTATTATTATTTTTTTGCGCCTTATTCGAGCTCGGTCAAGCCCTCGGCTCGTTGACCGATGAGCCGCGAGCTCGACTCGTTGCGCAGCGAGCCGAGCTCACCCGAGTATTGGCCGAGTCGGTTCAACCCGGTCCATTGACATCTCTAGCTGTGATATGTTGATCACGTGACATTGTTGAATTTTGAGATCTACATTTGGTAATATTTAGCGAAATAGTGCCTAAGGCTTAAAAAGGAAAAAGGACAAGAAGAACGGGGGCTAATAGATATTAACAAGGACAACAATGAACAATCAATTAATACAGCCGACATAGTCAATAAATTAAATACAGAAATTATGGAAGTTTATTAATGTTAAACCAATGATTTTCTGCAATTGATGTTTTGTCATTTATGAAACTCTCTTTTACTGATTTTGTCAAAGAAACCATAAGAAATGAATTTCCCAATTTTTGTTCAACTAAATGTGTTAAATGGTGGCCCTCTATTTTATCCTCTATACATTAAAAATAAAATCATATAGGCTATTAAAAAAAATTTCCAAAGTCTAGTAAAGGCTATTAAAAAAAATTTCCAAAGTCTTCATAAAGGCCAAACGTGCATATTTTTAATTTCATTGTCACAGTGAGTCTATAATAAATAGTATTTTTTTTATGACAATTATTCATGCAAGAACTAAAATTAAGGGGGGTTTAGAGGAGGATTAATTTTAATAGTGATAAATTAGTAAGGATGTACCCCTTGTAACAAATCTAGGACGCGAGGATAGTGAAGTAGAAGCTCATTCATCAAAGAATTGCACTCATTCACACATTGCTTATGAGAGCAAAAAATCCTAATTTCCCGTTATTGCACCAGCATCAATGCACCGGATTCGTGACTAATCACGAATTCAGAATTGGAGGTCAGGTAGGGTGGACGTTGACCGTTGATAGGCAACGTCCGTAATGACGAGATCGTTTATTAATATTTAATTAAATAATATTAAAAATCCTTCAATCTATTTGAAAATACCCTAAAATGAAATTCAACTATGACAAATGCATTCTCTTTTTCCCCTTCTTATTCAACTGCATTTTGTCCTTCCCCTTCTTATTCTTCTACGGGACTTATAGTTGAGAGACGAGAGTGATGAAATCAGAAAGTGGATTCCACATAAAATCGAGGAACTTAAGTGTTTTGCTTCATGTGTTTCAAGGATAAAGCATTTCAATTTAAATGCATTTAATCGGTAAAGTTCAATTGTTATTAAGAGAGGAGAGACGCCTTCTCTTCTTCCAATTAGTTGAATCATTTGATAATTAGGCCTGATTTTATTTTAAAAACAAGTTGCCCAAAATTAAAACAAAAAATGCCTAATGTCCAAACGTCCACAGTGATAAAAATCTTTTATTGACGACCATGTCATTGAAAGACTTTCACAAAAATAAAAATCAGAAATAAATAAACAAAACTTTTCATATAGTTTTTTCTTTATTCAACATATTATTATCATTACCTTTTAATATTCTCATTACTTTTTTATCTCTCTTTTCTTTTCTTTTTTCGTTTTCTCATTCTCTAAAAGAAAATATCAATTTGCAAAAAAGAAAATATTATAAGTTTTTCACTCTTTTTTAATTCATGGTTTCTTCACATTTATCTACAGAGAGATATCAAATTTTAATTAATATTTTGTTTAAAAATTTGATTTATAATAAAAAAATTATATATTGGTTCCTTGTTTAATTTAATAACTTTCTATACATTTGAACATATTGATAATACTGAACATTATAGATTCCCTTTTTATCAAAAAGTATTGAAATGTAATTTTATTTTATTTTTTGGTTGTTTATTTGTCTAATTTATGTAATTTATACTTTTATATTCGTTTAAAATTATATTTATTAAAATATATAATTATGATACAAAACTCCTGTATCGAATCGTACTTGAACTGTTCGGTTCGGTTTCACAATTAAATTTAGACCTGACAGTTCCACTTACTAAATATTCGAGAATCGTGGTTTTTTTTTTTTGTTATCTTTAAA
>CAIGRH010038726.1:0-19953 GCA_903798295.1 Fraxinus nigra | reverse complement strand
ATTTGTTATTTTGTTGTAACTTTAGTGACCATTTGTGAAATTAACCCGTTTGGAATTTGTTTCTCTTTAAATGAGAGCATTTTAGGGAATGCTGACATATCCATTTCAACCAAGAATGTGTCAAATGAGATGAAATTGAAATTTCTCAATGCGACGTTTATCGTCAGAATTCCTTTGAAATTGGAGTGATAACGTTTTTCTGCTTCAGAGAATGATCCACTTTTGTATCCATATATGTTTCTCTTTCCATTTTTCTCTTCCAAGAGAAGAGCCGCCCAGTATAAATCACTTGCATCAATTTGTAAAATTCTTTTTCCATCAGTAGGAATAGATAGAGCTGGGAATCCTTGTACTTTTGCTTAATTCTTCAAATTGCTTTGGTTTGTTTTGAAGACCATGGTGGTGCATCCTTTCTCAACATGTTTTGCAATGGTCTGATAATAGGATAGATGATCAACAAAGTCTGCCATGTAGTTCACAATTCCAAGGAACTGTTGAATAGGACTTGTATTTGAGGCCATTTGGAATAGGGATACCACGTTTCACCTACAATCGTTGAATGATACCAAAACCAATTACAATATCTTTCCCTGGTAAAGATTAACCAAGCAACCAGTGTGAAACATTGCATTCTGGAAAGAAGTGAAGTTTCATTAGTTTAATGATCAACTCTGTTTTTGTGTTGGAATTTGACTGCGATGATGAAAGCATTAATGACTATGACGGTATACAAGAATGCTATGGAATACAAGTCATTAATCTTAGTCTACCAATTCCAATTATTGAAGTCAAAATATTTTCAGGGAAATACAAAAGGCCGATCACAGTTGCAAAATTGTTTGATACTAGAGCAGCTTGTTCAATTTTAAATCTAGCCATTCTTCCCAACAAATATTTCGGGCGGCCAATAATGAATATTTTTCAACAGAGTTGATTGGTAAACCAATGAAACTTCAGTTCTTTCTTTCCAGAATGCAATGTTTCACACAGGTTGCTTGGTTCAACTTTACCAGGAAAAGATATTGTAATTGGTTTAGATATCATTCAACAATTGTGAGCGAAACGTGTTATCCCTCTTCCAAATGGCCCCAGATATAATCCAACTTTTTACCATACATACAGCCAACCACATACTTTTCTATAGCTAACCTTGATGATATAACGACCTTATTAATATGAGAATGTTGTGCAGATTCTCACACAGATTTCCTCACTAAATGCACTTATCCTTTATGGAAAAACCCAAATTTCTTAATACCCCTACCTTTCAAAATAAACGAAGACATTAACCCTACTAAAGCCAACCATATTGGAATGAGCCCAAAACATCTCCAGTTAGCCACCAAAGAGTTAAACCAATTGCAAACCAAATGTCTCATTGAACCTACTACTTCCTAATGGGCGTGTCAAGCCTTTTATGCCGATAAAAGAAGTGAACAAGTTCGTGGAAAAATGAGACTTGTGATTGATTACAAACCGCTGAATCACTTTCTTGCTGATGACAAATTTCCTCTTCCAAACAAAAGAAGTTTATTTGCCAGCTTATCTGAAGCAAGATCTTTATGAAGTAAAGAAATTCTTCAAATGGTTTTATCCTATTTCTCATTGGATAAAAATACTTGAAGCATTTTCTTTAAAATTTGAAGTTATGAGAACTTCTAAAAAAATGTTTTTGCAATCTTTATTTTGAGATACAAGTTCATATGAATATTTTTCTCATGTCAAGGATTATGCTGTTCAACCTTTCAATCTACACCGAAATTGGAAAATGTATCAAAAGGAGTTTCGAGAATTTCAAATAAGGATTGCTGAAATCAATCAGGCAATTCATCCTCAAATTTGGCCAGACATAGACGATGCTCCACGAGAGATCTTGCCTCTAGACTATATAGTCAAGATCCAACAGGACATTCAAAACCACATAGAAGGACAATGTCAACTTTTTGGACAGATATTTGGACATTGTCCATTTGCTTCATGGGAAAATGACATGACGCATTGGAACCAGATTTTCTTAGGAATGCCACATCAATGTCTTAGAAAAACATCTAAGTATCCAGAAACGAAGGACATCTTCGTGAAAATCTTCGCAATGAATTTGAGGAAAAAATGAAAATTGATAAAATGGAAATAGACAAGCCACAACCAAATAATCAAAATTCAAATTATTTGAACATTGAAATAAATTATAATGACAGTGTTTTCCAGGGCTCTCAAAATCCATATGAATATGAAACACATCTATATAATTTTGATCCAACAGATCCAGATAATCTTGAAAAATTGGAAGAAAAACTGTTTGAAGAAAAAATTGATACTAAATCTTAGCCTTGGTGGAAGCAACATGGGCCTCCTCTGATTCAAATGATTCAGATGTACCTGGAGGAGAGACAAACCTTGGAATACCTTGATGACTCAGCTCAGGTGAAAACCTTATCTGAAGTTGTTTGCCGTTTGTAATAAAAGACTTTTAAAAAGTAGATTCCTTGTGTGAAAACCTTATCTGAAGTTGTTTGCCGTTTGTAATAAAATACTTTTAAAAAGTAGATTCCTTGGTTTTTAAAAGGTGTATCCGTGTGTCACGATTTTATCCTACTTTATCAAAAGTGGTGATAAGTCATTTGTCTTCTTGTATAATTATTGTCTTTGTGTCAGTCGTCTTATCCTACTTTATGAAAAGTAGTGATGAGTCATTTGTTTTATTGTAAAATTATTGTAATGTGTCGATTGTATTATTGTGTATGAAGGATCCCCCTCTATATAAAGGGATTTCTTCCTTCATTGTAAGATATCTCGAGCCCAGCTCTTTATGAAAAAAAAAAGTTTTATCTTCTATCCCTATGAGTTTCTAAAGCTTTTTCTTGTTCTTCCACAGTCCTGATGACTGCGATAACACCAAGACGCATTGGAACCAGCTTTTCTAAGGAAAGCCACATCAATGTCTTAGAAAAACATCTAAGTATCCGGAAACGAAGGACGTCTTCGTGAAAAGCTTCGCAATGAATTCGAGGAAAAAATGAAAATTAATAAAATGGAAATAGACAAGCCACAGCCAAATAATCAAAATTCAAATTATTTGAACATTGAAATAAATTATAACAGTGTTTTCCAGGGCTCTCAAAATCCATATGAATATGAAACACATCCATATGATTTTGATCCAACAGATCCAGATAATCTTGAAAAATTGGCTGTTTGAAGAAAAAATTGATACTAAATCTTAGCCTTGGTGGAAGCAACATGGGCCTCCTCTGATTCAAATGATTCAGATGTACCTGGAGGAGAGACAAACCTTGGAACACCTTGATGACTCAACTCACGTGAAAACCTTATCTAAAGTTCTTTATCATTTGTAATAAATGACTTTTAAAAAGTAGATTCCTTACTTTTTAAAATGTGTATCCACGTGTCAGGATCTTATCCTACTTTATCAAAAGTGGTAATAAGTCATTTGTCTTCTTGTATAATTATTATTTTTGTGTCAGTCATCTTATCCTACTTTATGAAAAGAAGCGATGAGTCTTTTGTTTTATTGTAAAATTATTGTACTATGTGTTGATTGTATTATTGTGTATTAAGGATCCCCTCCTCTATATAAAAGGATTTCTTCCTTCATTGTAAGATATCTCGAGCTCATCTCTTTATGAAAAAAAGTTTTCTCTTATCCCCATGAGTTTCTAAAGCTTTTTCTTGTTCTTCCACAGTCTTGATGACTGCGATAACACCAAGATGAATAGTAAGAGCAAGATCTAAGTAATATCATAAGTATGCTCTGCAGTTACCTCTCTGAGAATCCTCTACATCAGAAAAAATGGCACTACTGAACATAAGATCTGGTATGGAGGTTTAATAATCTTTGTAATGCCAAAAGTCAGGCCCTATGTTGTTGCCCAAGAGGGTTTGTCACAGGCTAGAATATCGTATATTATAAAGATTGTCATATCTCCACTCTATTGGTATCAGAGCAATGTTGCTATCTTGATCTTACTATCTCTAATTGGGATTATACAGTTTGAAATAAACTAGGAAGAACACTTCGTACATCATGTCTTTTGAATCCACTAGTTCGTCCATATTCTCCTTCTACCTCTCTTAGGAAAACCAATTCTAAAATCGACTCTATGAAATATCCTACCTTCCCAACTCTGAAAAAGTTTGGGTCACGGATTTACCGCTTGTAAACCCTTACCTCCTATATAATAAACCACATCACTCTTTCACGAAAACTGTTCGAAAATCAAAGAGCATGTCCAAGCATCAGAGTATCATCATCATCTTCTCTCTGCTACTGAAAGTGAACAGTTTGTTACTCTTGAACTGCCACCCCCATCTTCCAAAAACTTGGTTATCTGAAGGTTTTACCCATATTCGTTTTGGAGCTGTAAGAATTGCACTTACTCTCCATGGAAGAAAGGAACTTCCAACGGTTTCTAGGATTGCCCTACTAGATACATGTTTTGCTGATTATCAACACGCATGTATTGGCATTGTTGAAACTACACTAAATGCGGGGATAGTACTTGTTACTATGTTACCAAATTTTAACGTGCCAATTGCGGACCCATTATTACTATCAGCTTTGAAAATTCAGGTTAAAATTATTGGTGTAGTTCCAACAGCAGTCACATATGAGCAACTTTTCATTACCAGATGGCTTACAAGAGTCAAAATCACTCTCTTGATTTTTCTACTCCTCATGATGCAGATGATGACTTGTTTATCCAAATGGGAACAAATCAGCCAAGTAGTACATATGTTCCTAGACAAATTCCTAGATTGGAGCTCATTAAATTAATCACACAAACGTAGATTACTAGATATGAGCAGCATCATGATAAACCTCCCATATGGTTCACTTATCAAAGGCGCAACAAGAAGGGGTATAATGGGAATTAGCGGGAAAAATAGTTGTTATGATGTAGCTGTTGACATCACGTGATTAGTAGTGAATAAATAGTGGATAGTAAATTCTAGAAGTCATTCAAGAGGTGCGATTAAATTCTGAATCATTAGGAGAGGAGGCAACTCTCGAAACTTGCCTTGCTTAAGTTCATTTCATTCCGTTAATTTTTCATCTATTGAATTCAATCAAATAATTCATTTTATCTTCAACTGGGTGTTAAATTCTATCATCTTCTCAACCGAATTTCTTCATTTTAAAACTTATTGTCACTAGTTGCAGTAGGATCTATCAAATTGGTATCAGAGCGTGAGATTCTGGGAATCCGATGCCAACGACTCGAATGGACAGTCGAATTGAAGATTTAGAGAGCTCAGTCGCTCGGATTCCGACCTTAAGTGCAACCGTGGTGGAGTTGAAAGAAGATATTGAACATTTAAATGCGAGAATAACGACGGAGCTGGGGAAATTTAATGAGAGGCTCGATGTCGGCCTCGCGATGGGCAGGAAAGAGCTGAACGAGGGGCTTCAAACCATAGAAAAGATGTTAAAGAGCTTTTCAACAGATCCGTCGATCATGCCGGGAGAAGAAAGCGGTACGAGATCTAACACTTCGATTGACCAATTGTGCAAGTCGGAACCCAACCCTTCAGAGAAGACACCTGCTACGTCGGGTGAAGGTATTTGCCGTAAATTGGAGTTACCGTTGTTTAATGGGATTGATCCGGATTCGTAGATATTAAGAGCTGAAAGGTATTTCAGTTTGGGGAAATTTTCGGAAGCGGAGAAGGCCGTTGCCGCGAGTGTATGTATGGAGGGAAATGCCTTGTCCTGGTTCCAATGGGAAGATGGAAGGAGACCCATACGCAGCTAGTTGGAACTTAAACAGCGGATGTTGGGAATGTTCAGAGACACCCAATATAGTACCCTGCTCCAGCGATTTCTGGCCCTCAAACAGACGGGAACGGTGGCTGAATTTAGGAAGAAATTTGAAATCATGTCGGCGCCATTGAGGAATGTGAATGAAGAGACATTGGAAGGGGTCTTCATCAATGGGTTAGAAGAGGAGGTGCAGGCCGAAGTTTTGATGGCAAACCCAAGGGGATTAATTCAAATTATGGATATGGCTCAACGGGTTGAGGACAGGAACACTTGAATCAATAGAGTGAAGGAGAAGGAAAGACCTCGATTCCGGAACGCAGCAACTCCTAATCCTGTCTGGTTCGAACAGCGGACCATTCCCTAGAACGTGACCAGGGAATCTATTCCAACGGAGAAACTGGGAACTAAATTACCGAATACCACCTTTGGGTTTAAAAAACTGACCCAGGCTGAGATACAATCCAAGAAGGAGAGGGGATTATGCTTCCGTTGCGATGGCAAATACACCATTGGACACCAGTGCCGTAGCAAAGAATTACAAGTGTTGGTGGTGGATGATGAAGAGGAAGAGAGGAGTGGAACTGAAGGGAAGTTACTAGCTGGAAATATTGACAGCCATGAATTAGAAGGCGTGGAATTATCAATGAACTCAGTGGTGGGATTAACCTCACCAAAGACTGTGAAGGTGAAGGGAGTGGTGAAAGGACAGGAGGTAGTGGTTTTGATCGATTCAGAGGCCACACACAACTTCATGTCATGGGAGCTGATTAAAAAATTAGAGATACCCATCTCAGAAACTCAAGGATATCGAGTGCAAGTAGGCACGGGCCTCTCAGTGAAGGGAAAAGGTAAATGCAAAGGAGTGGGGCTACACTTGCAATCCTTGCTGATTGTAGAAGATTACTTGCCTATAGATTTAGGCAGTTCAGATATAATTTTGGGAATGCAGTGGCTTAGCACGCTGGGAACAGTTCAAGTGAATTGGAAGTCGTTGGAAATGAGGATACCCATGGGAGGTAGCACTGTCACTTTAAAAGGAGAGGAAGGACTCAGTAAATCCTTGGTTTCATTTGAACTATAGAAAGTAACAAAAGAATTATATTTCCAGAATCTTACACAATAGAATTACAATACCTCCTAATATATACTATAGTACAGTAGAGGAAGAAGGAAAGAATATTCTAATTTAGGAAGGGGAAGATTATATGCTAATTACAATCTTCCCATATATTAAACCGGGATTTCGTGCACTCCCCCTCAAGTTGAATCATAGATATTGATCATATCCAACTTGTAGATGCACTCATCAAATGTTTGTCTCTGTAGGCCTTTTGTGAATACATCCACGGTCTGTTTTCTAGTAGGGACGTAGATCATACAGATAGTTCCATTATCAACTTTTTCTTTGATGAAGTGTCTGTCCACCTCTACATGTTTGGTCCTATCATGCTGGACTGGATTGAGTGATATGCTGATAGCTGCTTTGTTGTCACAATAGAGTTTGATGGGAAACTTTGTTGGGATCTGTAGCTCATTCAACAGTTTCTTTAGCCATAAACCTTCACATATTCCCTGAGCAGCTGCTCTAAACTCTGCTTCTGCGCTGCTTCTGGCTACGACATTTTGTTTCTTACTTCTCCAGGTGACTAAGTTTCCCCATACAAAAGTACAGTAGCCAGTGGTTGATCTCCTATCTTCTGTTGCTCCTGCCCAATCAACATCCGTGAATACTTCTATTTCTCTTTTTTCATCCTTTTTGAACAGCAGTCATTTACCAGGGGAACCTTTGAGATATCTTAGAATTCTGTATACTGCTTCCAAATGGGTTTCCCTTGGAGCATGCGTGTGTTGGCTTACCACACTTACTGCAAATGCAATGTCAGGTCTAGTATGAGATAGGTAGATTAGTTTTCCCACCAGTTTTTGATATCTCTCTTTTCCAATACATTCTCCACTATTATCTGTTTTTCTCCCAGTGTCCATAGGAGTATCACATGGTTTACACCCAAGCATACCAGTTTCAGTAAGGAGGTCTAGGACATTTTCGTTGTAACACGCTGATTCCCTTCTTCAATCTAGCTACTTCCATTCCTAGAAAGTATCGTATTTGTCCCAGATCTTTCACTTCAAACTCTGCAGCTAATCCTCTTTTTAACCTCTCCATCTCGACTGTATTATCTCCAGTGAGAATTATGTCGTCCACATAGACAATCAGAATAGTCCTTGTCCCATCTTCAAATAATCTGTAAAACATAGTATGATCTGATTGACCTTGTTGGTATCCTTGCCTCTTCAACACATTGGCGAATCTGTCAAACCATGCCCTGGGCGACTGTTTGAGACCGTATAGAGATTTTTTCAGTTTACACACCTTATTTCCCTCATTCCCCTTAGAAAATCCAGGTGGTAGCATCATATAGACTTCTTCTTCCAACTTCCCATTTAGAAATGCATTCTTAATATCAAGTTGTTGGAGTGGTCAGTCTATATTTGCTGCTAGTGACTGGAGAACCCGAACTGTGTTCAACTTTGCAACTGGTGCGAATGTTTCTGTGTAGTCTATGCCATAGGTTTGAGTGTATCCCTTTGCAACCAGCCGAGCTTTGTACCGTTCTATTGTTCCATCTGCTTTGTATTTCATATTAAACACCCATTTACACCCAACAGGTTTCTTTCCACTCGGTAGTTCCATCACATCCCAGGTTTTATTTGCTTCAAGTGCTTTCATTTCCTCCATTACTGCTTTTCTCCACTTGGGAATTTCCAAGGCCTCTTGAATATTTCTTGGAGTTTCTGTGCTATCAAGATTAGACACAAATGTTCGAAATCGTGAAGACAGAGTATTATAAGCCACAAATTTTGAGATAGGGTGAAGAGTGCATGACCGAGTTTGTTTCCTGAGGACAATAGGTAGGTCATCAGTGTCAAGTGTTTTTGGAGATGGCTCATGAGGATTTGGAGCTATCACCGGTTCAGATTCTCTTGGTGCTTCGAGTGTGAGTTTCCCTTTATCCTTTGATTTTGGTTTCCTTGAGTACACAATCATCTCTTTGTCATGTTGTTCTTTCTGTTCTCCCCCTGGGTTTAAGTCGTCTTCTGTAGATGGTATGTTAGGTTCTGTGTTTGGGATAGAGTTAGGGGGACCAAGATCAAGTGGAATTTGCAAGAACCGGTCTTCATTTTCAAATAGGATCTCCCCTGAAGAGAGGTTTTTTTGAAGTAGGGTTTGTGTTCGAAGAAAGTGACATCAAGGCTAACAAAAAAAAATTTTGTGACCGGGTCATAGCATTTATACCCTTTTTGTGTAGGTGAGTAACCAAGGAAAACACACCTCATAGCACGAGGTTCGAGCTTGGTACGAAGATGAGAATGTATATGGACAAAGGCCGTACACCCAAACAATTTTAGTGGTAGGTCGGAGGTGAGATGAGTGTTAGGAAAAACATTCTTGAATTTTTGGAGAGGGGTTTCGAAATTGAGGGTGCAACTGGGCATTCTGTTTACGAGGTAGGCAGATGTTAGAATAGCATCTCCCCAGAAGGCGTTGGGCATACTTGTAGTGAATAGGAGGGCCCGAGCTACCTCAAGTAAGTGTCTGTTCTTCTGTTCGGCAACCCCATTTTGTTGGGGAGTATCAACGCAAGAACTCTGGTGAATTATGCCATTATCTTGGAGATATGTTCGTAGGGTACTATTGAAATATTCTGTACCATTGTCTGTACGCAGAATTTGAATTGTAGTGTGAAATTGAGTTTAGACCATTGAGTGAAAATTTATGAATACAGAACGAACATCGGATTTTCCTTTTAGCATATGACCCAACAGATTCGAGTGTGGTCGTCAATAAATGTGACGAACCATTTTTTGTGGATACGATTAGGGATTCGAGAAGGTCCCCACAAATCACTGTGTATTAAGGTAAATGGCCTAGATGGTGTGTATACGGATTTTTTGAAAGACAAACGATGATGTTTTGCAAGCTCACAGATGTCACATTTCATATCAAAAAACGTTTTATTCAAAAATAGTGAGGGAAATACATGTCGGAGATATTGAAAATTAGGATGACCCATTTTATAATGCTATAACAGAATGTCATTATTCCTAGGAACAGAAACAGAATCACAACTAGCAAATCGACGTTGTTAACTCACATTAGCCTCATCAAAGTAGTAGAGTCTCTCACATTCTTTAGCACTGCCAATCGTCTTCCCCGATGATAGGTCCTGAAAGACACAGTAAGACGGAAAAAAATGAGCGGAGCAATTTGCATTTTTTGTTAATTGACTGATAGACAATAAGTTACAGGATAGGTTTGGAACATGTAGAACATTCTCGAGTGTAATAAGATTAGAGATTCGAATACTCCCCTTTCCAGCCACTGGGGAGAGAGAACCATCTGCAATTTTAACTTTAAGGTTGCCAGCGCAAGGTGAGTACGACACAAACAGGTGATGTGAGTCCGTCATATGATCGGATGCACCAGAATCGATAATTCATGATATTTTTTAGAGTAACATGATATTAAGACCGTTTAGGATATTACCTCTGTGAACCAAAGAACCCGAAGAGTTCGGTGACTGAAGATTAGAGAACATTAGTTGAAGTTGCTCGAGCTGTGCAAGGCTGAACGCACTACTGGAAGTGGAACTTTGTGTCTCAATGGAGTGGACTGCAGCTTGGTGGATGTGATTTCTAGGGTTTTGGCGTGGTTTCCAATCAGATGGTTTTCCATGCAATTCCCAACATGTGTCTTCTTTGTGGCCCGGTTTCAAACAGTGGTCGCACCATGGACGACCCGTTTGTTGTCTTGGGCTAGGTCCGAATTTTTTTGTACCTCTTGACATTTGGCCCCCCAAATCAGGCCCAAAGGGTTTTGGCCTATCATTAATATTCCTTCTAAATTTAGCAGAGGCCCCTTTAGGTCCAGTCTCATAAGGCCGTCCAATCAGCCCATTAGAATTAGAAAATGGGTAAAGTCCAGTAGGCCCATTTGAGTGAGATAATAGGGCCGATCCATCAAGTTCTGGCCCAACCGTTTCCTTCTTCAACATTATCAGGCGCCTACTTTCCTCCCGTCGGACTTCAGTGAAGGCATCACGAGTGGAAGGCAGTAGCCGGCGACTGAGTATCCTACCTCTGACGTCGTCGAGTTCCCTGTCGAGCCCAGCCAAGAACTCATATAGTCGTTCAGTTTCTACCCTTTTTTTGTATCGGACTCCATCATTAGGGCAATCCCATTCCTCGTCCAGACTGAGGTCTAATTCCTGCCACGAGGACATCTCCATATAGTAGTCAGTGACACTACGATCGCCTTGCTTCGCCCTCCAGAGTTTTGTTTTAATTTCGAAGATTTGTGACGAATCTTCTGTGTCGGAGTACATCGCCTTCGCACTGTCCCAAATATCCTTTGCAGTAGCCATGAAGAGGTAAATTATGTTGATTGATGGCACCATGGAGTTGACGAGCCAGGACATAACCATCGAGTTCTCAGATTTCCATTTTTGAAGAAGAGCTGGGTCATTTGGCTGCTTCGCGTCGCCGGTAAGGTATCCGATTCTCCCTTTTCCTTCGACCACGAGTTTAATGGATTGAGCCCACTCCCTGTAATTTTTTTCCATTGAGTTTTTCGACTGTGAGTGGAAAGGAGGAATTATCACCTCCAAACGAAGTCATGTTGTGAGTTGATTCGGTCTCACTGGTACCGGATTCAACTGATGTTGTGTTTTGATGGTCGGCAGTGATTTCTGCCATTGATTTTCGGCCTTGAGTTTTACCCGGGCTCTGATACCATATAGAAAGTAACAAAAGAATTATATTTCCAGAATCTTACACAATAGAATTACAATACCTCCTAATATATACTATAGTACAGTAGAGGAAGAAGGAAAGAATATTCTAATTTAGGAAGGGGAAGATTATATGCTAATTACAATCTTCCCATATATTAAATCGGGATTTCCTACAAAATCAATGATCAAAACCATACAAAAGGAGGGGGGAAGGCATGGTAGTGGAGCTTTGTGCAGTGCAGGTGGACAACCCGCAGGTTGAACAAGACATTCCCCAACCTGTCCAAGAAATTATTGCAAAATTTGGAACAGTTTTTGAATCTCCAGTGGGACTACCTCCTTTGAGAGGCCATGAACATGCGATTACATTAAAAACAAGAAGCGAGCCTATTAGCGCGAGACCTTATAGATATCCCCATGCACATAAGGAAGAGATTGACAAGATGGTAACTGAAATGTTGGAAGCAGGTATAATCCAAGCAAGTGTTAGCCCTTTTTCCAGTCCCGTGCTGTTGGTGAAGAAGAAGGATGGGGGGTGGAGGTTCTGCGTGGACTATAGAGCTTTGAATCGAGCCACCATACCTGATCGCTTCCCAATTCCAGTTATTTGACGAGTTACTTGATGAGCTGCACGGCGCCACCATTTTTTCCAAACTAGATCTGAAGTCAGGCTACCATCAGATACGACTGAAGGCTGGGGATGAATACAAATCAGCTTTTAGAACTCATGAAGGACATTATGAATTCCTAGTAATGCCCTTCGGTTTGACAAATGTGCCGGCTACATTCCAATCCTTAATGAATAAGGTATTCAAGAGTATGTTACGGAAATTTGTGCTGGTTTTCTTTGATGATATATTGGTCTATAGCAAGACCTTGGAGGAGCATTGTGAGCATCTCAGAAAAGTGACGAGGGTGTTACATGAGCAGAAGCTGTATGCAAACCACAAAAAAATGTGAATTTGGGTGTACAACATTGGAATACTTGGGGCACTTGATCAGTTCACAAGGAGTCATGGCTGATCCCAAGAAAATTCATGCAATGCAATCGTGGCCAGTACCTAAGAGTTTCAAGGAATTAAGAGGCTTCCTGGGATTGACAGGATATTACAGAAGGTTTGTGGAGAGTTATGGGAAGATAGCTGAACCTCTTACCAAACAACTGAAGAAAGATAGTTTTAATTGGGATCACGAGGCAGAGTTGGCGTTTCAGATATTGAAGGGCACTATGACTAAAGTTCCGGTCTTGGCGTCACCAAATTTTTCCCTACCCTTTGTGGTGGAGACTGATGCTTCAGGAGTGGGGGTTGGTGCAGTATTATCACAACAACAAAAATCAATTGCCTTTTTCAGCCAAGCTTTGTCAGTAAGAGCTCAACAAAAATCCATCTATGAAAGGGAACTCATGGCTATCGTACTAGCCATCCAGAAATGGAGGCATTATCTGCTGGGACGGCATTTTGCGCACCGATCAGAAGAGCTTGAAGTTTCTGCTAGAGCAACGACTGGTTTGCGTCGAACACCAAAAATGGGTAACTAAGTTACTTGGCTACGACTTTGAAATCCAATATAGACCCGGGTTGGAGAACAAGGCAGCAGATGCCTTGTCCAGGCTTCCAAAAGTAGTAGAGCTATCGGCCATAACCGTGTCCAAGGTGTTGGATCTGAGTGAATTGCAAAATCAGATTGGGGCTGATGAGAAACTGGCAAGTATTAGAGAAGCACTAGGTAAGGATCCCTTCTCGATTGATGGATGGACGTTAACGGATGGATGCCTTCTATACAAGCATCGGTTAGTTTTACCTAAAGGATCAGATTTAATTCCCAGATTACTCCAGGAATTCCACAGCAGTGCATTGGGTGGTCATTCGGGTGTTTTGAAGACTTACAAACGTTTGGCCAGAGAATTATTTTGGGTTGGAATGAAAAAGGATATTCAGAAATTTGTAGAGGCTTGCCCAGTCTGCCAACAAAACAAGTATTTGGCCCTATCGCCAGCTGGGCTGTTGCAGCCACTCCCCATTCCAGAAGCCATTTGGGAGGACATAACAATGGATTTTATCGAGAGGTTGCCTAAATCTCGAGGATGGGATACTATTTTCGTGGTGGTGGATCGATTGAGTAAGTATGCTCATTTCATGACATTGAAGCATCCCTTTACCGCTAAAACGGTTGCTGAAATTTTCATTCAAGGGGTGGTCAGACTTCATGGATTTCCTCGTTCCATAGTATTAGACCGTGACAAGGTGTTCCTCAGCATATTCTGGAATGACCTTTTCCGTCTCCAAGGTACTCACCTTCGCCGAAGCACAGCCAACCACCCCCAAACGGATGGACAACAGAGGTGGTAAATCGTTGTTTGGAGACATATTTACGGTGTTTCGCTAATGAACACCCACGTTCTTGGTCTGAGTGGATTCTGTGGGCGGAATTTTGGTATAACACATCCTTCCACACTTCCTCTAAGACCACACCTTTCAAGATCGTTTATGGAAGGGATCCTCCACCGGTAATACGTTATGGAACTCAACACACACCGTTAGCTGACCTTGATCAACAGCTACAGCAGAGAGATGAGATTATTGAAGTCTTGAAATTACAGTTGGAGAAGGCTCAGTCTCGGATGAAGAAAGTGGCAGATTCTGGCAGAAGGGCAGTCCAGTTTCAAGAAGGGGATTTAGTGTACCTTAAGCTCCAACCATACAGACAGCGGTCCTTGGCTAAGCGTGCTAATGAGAAGTTATCTCCCAGATTTTTTGGCCCCTACCCCGTTATCCAGAAAATAGGAGCTGTGGCCTACAAGCTCCAACTTCCAACAGAGGCAACCATACATCCAGTATTCCATGTTTCACAATTACGGAAAGCCGTTGGCTCCACCACTTCCATCCAACCCCTCCCCTCCCTCCTCAGCCCAGAACTTGAGTGGATGGTGCAGCCTACAGAGGTGCTTGGTATTAGACCTACAAGTGGTCAGGAAGACACAAGTACAGAGGTCCTAATCCAGTGGCAGAACCTTCCCCCTTTCGAAGCTTCATGGGAACCATTTGATATGATCAATGCTCAATTTCCAGAGTTCCACCTTGGGGACAAGGTGCTCGCATTGGCGAGGGGTATTGATAAACCTCCCAAACGGTTCACTTATCAAAGGCGCAACAAGAAGGGGTATAATGGGAATTAGCAGGAAAAATAGTTGTTATGATGTAGCTGTTGACATCACGTGATTAGTAGTGAATAAATAGTGGATAGTAAATTCTAGAAGTCATTCAGGAGGTGTGATTAAATTCTGAATCATTAGGAGAGGAGGCAACTCTCGAAACTTGCCTTGCTTAAGTTCATTTCATTCCGTTAATTTTTCATCTATTGAATTCTATCAAATACTTCATTTTATCTTCAACTGGGTGTTAAATTCTATCATCTTCTCAACTGAATTTCTTCATTTCAGAACTTATTGTCACTAATTGCAGCAGGATCTATCACATCACCAGGCGTCAAAGGACTCTTTGCCAATCTAGTCATCAACTCATCATTTTAGAAGAAAGTCAAATGGTGAAGTCGAGATCATGTTCCTAAAGGAATCCCCAGCCAAAAAGCTTCCCTGTTTTCCTACACAATTTGCCTTTTCAAATGGAGAAATTCCTATTTACGGATTTGACGCAACTGGCAAGCCAAGCTATTGCAGATCTGATGATACATGACATGTTTATTGAGATATATGTTTCTGTGCAAAATGTATAAATGATGAGGTTTTATTAGAATATAAACCTCTGAACAAGAATAATAAGAGTAGCCAGCAAAGGTTACGTGAAGTCGATGAAAACAAATTTGCAGGATTTGATTTGTTAGGGGAACCTTCTAGAAAATTTTATTATTATGTCAAATATACTCCACCCTCTACAAATGATGAACCCATCATTGCTACAGAATGGGATGATGATGATGATGATGTTTGCAACCCAATGCATAAAAAATGGGACTGGGATAACAGTCCATCTCCATCTCCACATACAGCTATGCCTATAGCCATGTTCCATCCGCCTCAACAAGAAGATTTCCCTCCATTGACCTCTTTTGATGAAGAACAATATACTAATGTCTGGAAAATCATAAATCCTACACATCTAGGAAATCAGATGGTTCTCTCAACAGCAGAAGCAGTTTCAAACTAGCAGTCAGAAAATGCAACTTAACAAAATTCCTTGTTAAGGAAAATTGACCAAAGTCAACAAAGAATTGAAAGAACTCTACAACAAGTACAAACCATGTTAACCCCTCTCCAAGCCTGTAAACAAAAAATTGAGATACTCCATGCTGAAATCATGAATCTCTTACAAAACCGTTTACCCATAGCAGACCAAGAAAGAGAAATAAGAAATCTCAAAACCCAACTCATTTCTCTAGAAAACAATTCCATGATCACACATTCCACTCTATACTATCCAACGGCATACACTCATATTTCATAGATTTTAGGACCAATGTATTCAAGTGGAGCTTTTGGACCCATAACTTCACTTTTCTGAAGAATGGGAAAAGAAGCTAAAACCCCTTCCTTCTCTTGATATAAAGAGAACCAAACAGTTGCCTTCACAAAAGCCACAAACTCTGCCTTCACAAAACCCACAAGCTCTACCTCCACCAAATCTAGAAAAACAACCACAAATGATAATGAAAAACCCTATTACCACCTTACAACGTAAAGCTCAAAATCATTCCTCTTGTATACCTCCTGTCCTAACCATTACAAATGAAACCAGTTCTGAGCTTGAAGAGTCCTCAGATAATTCTTTAAAAGATCCTCCTTCATATATGGCTGACAGACCCAAGCAAGTCAAACTCAGCAAGGAAATTCTATTGTTGATGAACCAGAAATAATTGATGAAGAGATTGCCGATAATCTTGACACTCATGTTGTGAATAATTATTATTCGCAAAACAATACTTCCACAACCAAATTCACTTTTGATGATATCCCTCCAATCATGTGGAAGGCAAGATTGCCAGAAATGAAAGCATGGTGTTCAACAGAGTTGCAGAGGCCAAATATGACTTATTCCGTGGACATAAAATCTTTTTTGGCAAGAATTACTGGTTTCCTTAAAAACTAGTATGATGCTCTTGGAGAATATCGCCAGATCCAATATTCAAATTCCCCAAAAATTGATGCTTTTATAGAATCATTGTATTGTGAATTTTGTGAAAAAAACAGTCCATTTGAAGGATGCTGCAAGAGAAGAATTTTTCAACCTAAACTATTGTTCTTACAATCTTAAAAATTTGGACAAAAACTTTCACAATGCTGCTAGGTGGTACTATCTCATTGGTGGAATGGATGATACCAACATAAAACAAACCTACTTGGAATCCATAACACAACCCCTTGGTCAAGAGACACTCACAATAGATTATAAGCAGAGTCAGTTGGCAAATAATACTTTTTATGAAGGTCAAAAATACATATTTACCCTTGACGCAGAGGTAGGTGGCAATTGAAGTGCGTGCCTTGAAGAACTCGATGCAGCTCCCTGAAAACTCCAAAGAATATCATTGAGAAATCAATAAATATCACTATAATTAAATAGTTAAACAGGCAAGTTTCTGTTCATGCCTCGATCTGCTCCATGGATTTGCTATTTTCGAGACCCCTTACAAAAGCAATCAACTTCTCCACGCCAAAGTTTGTTACATTCTACAAAGAGGATGATACAAAATTGGCTACTATCGTTAGGAGGCAAAAACAATCCAATGCACTCGGACAGAATTTTCAATTTGATGTAAATAGTACCTGTCTCCCTTCTATTCTATTTATTTTGGTCTCCTGTAACAGGAAAATGATAGAAATTAGTCCTGATCCATAATCAAATATACTGATTTGATATGATAAGATAACAGAAAAATCAGATGCATGAATATATAAATTTACACATGTTCAAGTGTTCGAACACATGAAATCACTCACACACGCATACGCAGAGTAGATTAATCACCAGGGATTGAACTACTTGGTGAACAGAAAGCACATCTGCACCTATCAGTTTCACGTCACCTTGCAGTTCATAAACCTACACAGATATGTTAAATGCTCAATAGATTGATAGGACATGGTCATTACAGCAAGAAAACTGAACCACTACTCGACTATTAATTTCTTCCAACCTCTTCTGTTGTAGCAGCTGTATTTTCAGCACATTCATCAATTTTACAATCTACACGGTCAATTCGTGAAGATAAATGCCGTTTAGTGGCCTGAATACATTAAAGATTAATGGAGACATCACAGACAATACAAGTTAATGATATTGGCATACTCCAAAATCCAGTATTAAAAGCATATCTACAAACTAGAAGAAAGTCTTTTGGCTATTCACAGTTGCCCAAATAATTTATAAAAGAAAGAAAACTGACTGATTTCATTCCTGTGATAGACTTGCAACACATTGATTGCAGAAGTACGACGGTACACACATTTAACAGTACATATTTTGCTGCTAATCGTAACCCAACACTGTCAGATTGTAAAATAGGAAAACACGCATGCATGTGTACCACAAAGTTGATAGGGGACTATTTCAAGAACGGTGTTCCAGAATGATTAAACTTGCTTGCACATCAAGTCCATAACAGTAGGGTTATCTGGCTCTTACTATACAATTTCTTAGCAAATATACTAACACCTATTTAACATAGATCACTAATTAGTAGAGATTATAATAGAAACATAGTATAAACTAAACTGACGGTATTAAATCATTTAGAGTTAGAAATAGTGAAGAGATTACAGAGCATATGGCACAATAACTCTCCAAAAATAGGTAAATTCCATAGCATCCAAGAAGAAAATGAATTTTAAGAATAAAAACTTGCCGAAATCGATGAGTAAACGTTCTCAAGCTGTTTAGCCACGGAAGAGCACGCATCATTTAATCCACGCCTGGTTGCAAACATCATATCAGAAATTTTCCAACCCTGCAAGCACATCCATATCGTATCAATCTAAAAGAAGGGGGGAATCCTTAAAGATAGATATCAAGCACATACATTTTGGACTTTTAATACAATTGAAGTAAAATTAGAAACGAAAAGTACGAGTTTCAATAATAACAACAATACCTTCCACCAAATGTAGCCAGATCCAACAACTACAACAACAATAATAATACCATATTTTCCTGATCCTGTAAAATAGTTGGACGAGATTAAGTCAATCTAAAGTGTCATAATTGAGCCAATGTGAGGGGAAAAAGGGAAAATTGCGGTCACACTGTCACAGTACTCATTCTAAATTTCTTATTAATGGATCCCTAAATTCATACTTTTGGAGCAAACCAGTCACCTATGACATTTTGTCCAAAACAGGCATTAACTCCAATGAAAATACTATTTTGCCCTCATGTTCAAACAAAGACAAAAGAAATGAATAGAAGAGAAAATTTAAAAAGGAAAAAAAATCACCCAAACCCCCCACCAACACCCCCACTAGCTACAGAATATTTGCAGCCGAAATAGAAAGAGCCAAGAACAACTGTGAGGGCCTCAAAATTATAGCATTTTACAGAAGGATATCAGCGTGCGACAAGAAAGCATTCGTTAGTAGAACATATCAGTTTCACATTAATGGACAACATTAGCAAGAGAAATAAGATAAACATTGAAGCTTTGGCAAGGGAAGCTTATAAAAATAATTTTCTTCATGTATCCCAACTCAATTTGTGATGACAACAACCTGAATTACTTGACGTAACAATTGTAACAGATCTGTTTGATGCCAGGAGTTGCAGCTCCTGCCGCAAGCTATTAACCTGTAAAAATTAAATATTTAATTAATTTCAGAATTAAAAACATTTAAAATATGTTTCACATATATCTAGTCAGAAGACAAACGCATAGCAGACACGCCTCAGAGCGATGCAAACAAAAAATAACACAAGATGCTAATTGTGTGGCATTTTTTGGAGGCATATACCTCACAGCTTGTGAGGTATGTGCTCCTTAATTCTGTAGGGCTTTCAGTTTGGGCTCAAAAACATTAGAAGTTCTGGTTGGCCCGCTTTAGGAATAGCAACTTCCCCACTAGAATTTTCTTTTATTTGTTTGCACACTTTAAATTGTTCTATTATGAATTTTGAATATTATTTACGATTTATTATAAGGTTATTTTACATTTAACATTTTTTAGATATTTTTGGTTTACAGTGAGGATTATGCCTTGACTCATAAAGGAAAAACGCGTCATTACCTAATTACAAATTTTTAAACACTGCGTGTGATAGGTCCCAGTCAGATGCCGGAAAAATGGACAGGAATTAATTCTCTTCGGGTGAGAATTGTACCACAATTGGAACCCTTTTTTGATAAATATTTTCTTCTTCCTTATTGAAACTG
>CAIGRH010038716.1:0-11101 GCA_903798295.1 Fraxinus nigra | reverse complement strand
AAGAGACAATAATAACATTTAGTGCACGATAATTCCATATTCTTATTCCATAGAGAGGATATTGACTTATTACCAATGCATAAGCCTTCTTGTATATTATGTAAAAACCTTTAATTAAGATAATGTAACCATAGGATTCCACTTCACAATTAAATAAAATTTATATTTGATGATCATCTTAGACTTTAAACTATCCAACATATCATCCACATATTACATATCAGATAAATCTTGGTAAGAATGGAATACTTTATTCGTAAGATCTAAAAATTCCTTCGAAAATTACCTAAAAATTACCTCACTAAAGTTTCATCAAACTCACCTTAACTCCCAAAATTTAGATTGAAGCTTCCAAATTGTATGAAATATAACATAATAATCCAACAAATGGCCTTGACAAAATTAACTAACTTAATAACCCAAATATCTCATCACGTTATTTTGTTATAGGACAACCATAACATTCATTTACTTGTTATTTACCATATCATGTTGTGATCATGCAACCTTGTCATTTACCATCATATCGTACAACCCCAAACATTTAATAGTATCCATTTCCCTTAAGATCACAAAATTGTAACCTTCATATTTATCACATAAACATTTCCCACACCAATATATCACCAAGATTCCATAAGTTAATATCCCAATCTCAATAAATTCCAGCTTGAACATTCCCTACTCCCAGTTCACATAAACATACATGAATGCACACATCCACTGGATTCTATTTCTTAAACAACAATTTACCTCCACAATAAGTAATCCTTATGAAGTCTATCCCTATTATTCTCACATCCTTGATAATCAACAACTCATAAATAATCGAATAATTAGAATCACCAAAATATTAATTACCTTGATGCCTAAAATACACAATAACACATTGTTGTCTATTGATCAACAAAATTGCCTTTCATCTTCCCCAAATTCTTATCCTATAGCATAAGTATACACCATCATGATTTCTATCATCATGTCATATAAGTGGCCACAACCTCCTTTTATCTCTTGTTTTTCTTAATTCTCTCCATTTGAAACATATTTCCTCAAGAATACTAATAATAAAAATCAACATCTAATTCTTCACGATAATCAAGATTCTTTACATAAATTGTCTCTTAAAATATCTCAATTACAACATTTGTCAATACAAATCATATAAAAGATATACAAGAGTCTTCCTTTGAAACACCCAGACAACAATTCAATAATCACTCGGCTAGTAATCATATACCCACTTAATTCAAACACATGATTAGACAATCTAAAAAATCATCAAAACTCTTATTCCAGATTGGTGCTCTATGCAAAATTACTCTCGAATTATGAATATACCATAATATCAATTAAACTACTATTAACATCGCCAACCATCAAACAATTACAACAACCATAATTACATTCTTCTATCATTTAGATTCCATACATGCTATTAGCAAGAGCTTGAGAGCCCGTGATTTTTACCCCCACGACATGTCACCACACACACTGAATATACATGATATGCCAATGCATAAACTATGAAAACTTTCCAAAACTAAATAAACCATGCTTTGATACCACTCTAACACGACCTGTCCCATATCACCTTAGTGGACCCGTAACGTGACGTGCGTCGATGGTAGATGCTGAGTAGATGTCAGATCTACCACCAATGCTGACTATGAATTACTACAAATTATGCGCAAGAATCAAATATTTATGAAAAATATAGTACGATGGGCCCAAAATAAATATTTTGTGTTCTACCAAATGCATCATATCGTGTGGCTATAACTCTGAAATCATCAGGCTTTTCAAGCTATCACAAACAAATACTACCCGTAAGAAAAATTGTGGAAAAATATATAAGCTAATAGCTCAATGAGTGGAGAAGTTCAAAAATAATTATACATTTCCATTTACACATTTTTATCAACAACAAGTTTACATCATTTAACAGTTCACAGTATCACAACATATAATAATAATAATAATAATAATAATAATAATAATAATAATAATAATCAAAAAGTGAGACAACTCATAACACTGAAAAATATCATCCAATAGTCATGACATAATCAACTTAAATCCATATCATCGTCTCATCCCATCACTTGTAATCAACCAAAAATGTACCCTCTGATTGAAATTGATAATCCGCCCCTCGGGCTAAATACTTTCGCCACGGCCTTTAACCCCCTCCGTGAATGAAAGTGGGTCTCAAAGACCTGTCATAATCAATACTAGAACACGACCAAGGCCACTTAGTGAACTATATATACACGGCCAGACCCCTTAATCCACAGCCAAGACCCCTCAGTGTAGTATAGAACACGGCCAAGACACTTGTGAACTAGAATAAGTATATAATCATAGGAACTTTTCTAACCGATCCCAATATCACATATGTCTCACATTCCAATTCACGAGTAATTAATAAACTATCTTTGAATTCCACATATATCATAGTGAAAGAACATTTCCATATCAAATCATATAATTGAACAAACACTTCGCATAATAACATAACAGGTATAATAATATAATTAATTTATCAATACTTGGAGAATATTTAAGTTTTTCCACCCACATAGCTATGGATACAATTTGGTTAAATTGACGAGTAATTCCAAACTTTCACGTCAATACATGCAATAACGATATAACAACTCAAATTAAAATCCGATAAGTAACTAATGTAAATCCACCACGTAATTTCTCGACTTCTATGTTTATTCTTGCGTCTCTATTTCGCTTAACTTGTCCTCTCTTTGATTATTTACCAACCAATCACCACTAGTGACAATTTGCTAATCATTTGTCATGTATTCTCTAACAACTTAGAATTAGCTACCTCTTCCAATTTCATTCCTTATATTAAACATAGAACTTACCAATTAAGTAAACTTAAGTTAAATTACAAACGTATACCAGTGGTGCTATTTAATCCAATTTCATCTCTCATCAGTATACTATTTCCCATACTAGTATAAAGCTATCTAATTAGGCAAGTCCATTTCTTTAACTTTCAATTTTATAACTACTTGCTGGATTTTTCATCTAGGAAGCTCGAACTTAGAAAATTTAACATAATTCTTACTTACCTTTAAATCAAATGAGAAATTGAAGAAAAGTACAACCCAAGCCTCTTCTTCTCCTCTTCCTTTTTCCCATTTCCTCTATTTCCTTCTTCTTTCCTTTTTTTTCCTTTCTTCTATCGGTCTCTTTCTCTATCCTTCTCTGCCCATTTANTATTTAATCCAATTTCATCTCTCATCAGTATACTATTTCCCATACTAGTATAAAGCTATCTAATTAGGCAAGTCCATTTCTTTAACTTTCAATTTTATAACTACTTGCTGGATTTTTCATCTAGGAAGCTCGAACTTAGAAAATTTAACATAATTCTTACTTACCTTTAAATCAAATGAGAAATTGAAGAAAAGTACAACCCAAGCCTCTTCTTCTCCTCTTCCTTTTTCCCATTTCCTCTATTTCCTTCTTCTTTCCTTTTTTTTCCTTTCTTCTATCGGTCTCTTTCTCTATCCTTCTCTGCCCATTTATCTGTATGTATGTATATCTCAAATGAAAAGTTGGGCAATTGGTTATATTATTGCCATGTGTAATCCACTTATACCAACAATTGCAAAGGAATTCCATCTTCTTCAATTTAATATAATATTTAGTCCTTAACTTCTATTGAATATAAAATCCAACCATTTAACTTCTAATAATATATAAGTAGATCCCCAAAATAAATTTTTATCCATCGTAAACCTTCAAATGTTGTCAATTTGTAAAATAACCCCAATAAAATAATTTATTCCATTTAAGCCCTTATTTGACTAAGACTTTGAGCAATTAAATTTTTTACTTTGACTATAATGAGTGGGATGTAACATGAAGTCTAATTGGAGTGGTCTTGAAAAGATCAAAATTATGAACAGAAGAAAAAGGTCATCGCATTTGGACACTCGAGCGAGCCCAGTAGAAAACTACCCGAGACTTGGTCGTTCGCTTGGCGCTACCCTATCACTCGAGTTACGGCGCAGCTTATTTAGCCCATGCCAGTTTTTCATTTTTCATGCAATTTTGGACTCTTATTCTTCTACAACTTGTTCTCTAGGGTTTATATCATGTTGAAGGCTTGGCTGTGTGTGGAAGAAATCAAGATAGGAATATTGGCGAAAATATGAGGGATCGATCGAAATCAAGACATGTTGAGAATACATGTCACTATTATAAGAAAAATGGGCATATTAGAGCTGATTACTATGCCTTGAAGAATAGAAATAAAGATGTTAGTGCTACTAAGAAATGGAAGTTGATTTAGTGGTGGCTGATGTTGTGAAAGATGGGTAAAGTGAAAGAAAGCTTATTATGATTTCTGACATAGATTCCAAACCACACGATAAATGGGTTCTTGACTCCGCTTGCACTTTTCATATATGTCCCAACAGGGACTAGTTTTCAACATATGAATGAGTTTTGAGAGGTGTAGTTATTATGGGAAACAATGCGCTTTAAAAAATTGTCAGAATTAATACAGTCAAAATCATTATGTTCGATGGAGCTATCAAAAGACTTACAGATGTAATCCAAAATTGAAGTAGAATTTCATATCTTTGAGTGCACTTGACTTAAAGGGTTATGATACACTAGTGAAGGTAGAATTTTGAAGGTGAGCTGGAGTGCTCTTGTAGCCATGAAGGGACATAAAAGCTCTATACAGATGTACATTTTGCATGGTTCCACAGTAATTAGGTATGCAAAAGTTTCTACTTATTCTTTGACAGATGATGAAATTACAAAACTTTGGCATATGCAGCTCGGGCATATGAGTGAGAATGGCATGACAGAGCTCAGTAGAAAGAGAGTTCTTGATGGGCAAAAGACCAACAAAATAAATTTTTGTGAGCATTATGTATTTGGAAAACAGAAGAAAGTCATGTTTATGAAAGAAAGACAAAATACGAAGGAGCACCTGAATGTATCCATTCAGATATTTGAGAACCAGGCTAGTGTACCATCAAAAGGAGGTTATTATCACTTATTCACAGTGATTGATGATTTCTCCAGAAAAGTTTAAGTATTCTTCTTGAAGCAGAAGAGTTATGTGTTTGGGACCTTCAATGAGTGGAAAACATTAGTAGAAAAGCAGATTGGAAAGCAGGTAAAATGTTTACACATAGATAATGAGTTGGAGTTTTGTTAAGATAAATTCAATAACTTCTGCAGGGCTGAAGGCATCTTTAGACCTTGACAGTACCTGGAACTCCTCAACAGAATGGTGTGGCAGATCAGATGAATAGAACTTTGATGGAAAAGGTTCATTGTATGCTTTCAAATTCTGAGTTTCCTAAGACTTTTTGGTCTAAAATTGCTAGTACAACTTGTTTTCTGATTAATCGTTCACCCTCAGTTGCCATTGATAAAAAAACACCAAAAGAGGCATGGTCTTGTAAATCTTTTTGTTATTCTGATTTGAAATTTTTTGGGTGTCCTGCTTATGCTCATATGGATAATGGGAAGTTGGAGCCCAAATTTAGAAAGTGCATCTTTCTTAGGTATAAATCAGGTGTGGAGTGGTATAAATTGTGGTGTCATGAGATAAGAAAGGTGGTTGTTAGTATGGATGTAGTATTTGATGAACTTGCTATGTTTTATGTTTCACCTTTTAGGGATTCTGATAATCAGATGTTACAAAACAATCTACTACATATCAGTCCAGTTCGCGGTTGACAGACAGTGATATATTGCCTACTTTGCCTACACAACCAGCACCATAATATTTAGTAGCTACTGATAGGTCTCGCATATAGATTAGACCTCCACATAAGTATGAGGAAGCAGATTTGGTTGCTTATGCATTGAGTGTGGTTGAAGACATTGATTCTACCGAGGATTCAACAATATATTTAAATGAAGTCAGTTACAGTGACTCTAGCAGATGGATAATTGCCATGCATGAGGAGATTGAGTCATTGAGCAAAAATAATACTTGGGACTTGGTAAAATTACCTAAAGGTAAAAATGTTGTTCGCTACAAATGGGTATTCAAAAGAAAGGAAGACACATCACGGATTGAAAATGCTAAACACAAGGCTATATTGATGGCAAAGGGCTACAGTCATAGTTCAGGTGTTGACTTTACAAATGTGTTCTCACTAGTTGTGAAACATAGTTCCATCCGGACTTTACTTGGAGTGGTGGCTAAAAATAACTTGGAGCTTGAATATATAGATGTCAAGACATCAATTTTACATGGAGAACTTGAGGATAGCATCTACATGTAACAACCGAGGGGTTCACAGTCTTCAGGAAAGAAGACTGTGTGTGCTTGTTGAAGAAGTCCTTGCATGGACTAAGCAGTCACTGAGGCAGTTGTATAAAAGGTTTGATACATTCATGACTACTCATGATTTCTTCTGATGTAATTATGATAGTTGTGTGTACTTCAGAAAGGAAGATTGTGGATCGACTACATATTTGTTATTATACATTGATGATATGCTCATAGCAGCCAAAGATAAAGCAGATGTTAGAAAAGTGAATTTTCATGAAGGACTTGGGTGCAGCAAAGAAGATTCTTGGTATAGAAATTTAGATGGATAGAAAAGTTGGCAGATTGTATTTGAGTTAGAAATGGTACATTGAGAAGGCGCTTGAGAGACTCAATATGGTGAATACGAAGGTTGTCAGTACTAACTTGGGTACTCACTTTAAATTATCATCTAACTTGTATTCTCAGTCAGATGAAGACGTTGATTACATGTCTCGGGTTCCTTATTCCAGTGCAGTTGATTCTCTTATGTATAATATGGTTTGTATAAGACCTAATTTGGCACATGCATTAGTCCAGTTAGCAGATACATGACAAGTCCTAGCAAAGAGTATTGAAAAGTGGTATAGTGGATCTTCAGATACTTGAGAGACTCTTCTAATTTTTGTTTACATTTAAACTCAAATGAAGTCATTAGGTATGTGGATTTAGATTATATAGGGGATCTTGATAATAGGAGATCACTTACATGGTATGTGTTTACCCTTGGTGGCTGTGTTATCAGCTAGAAAGCTACTTTACAAAATATAGTAGCTTTGTCTACAACAGAAGTAGAATACATGGCCATTACAGAGGCATGTAAGGAGGCTATGTGGCTAAGAGGATTGATTGATGAAATAAGTGAAGACTTGCAGATATCTACAGTATTCTGTGATAGTCAGAGTGCAATTTTTTTGACTGATGATCAAATGTTTCACGAGAGGACTAAGCACATTGATGTGATGTATCATTTTGTGCTCGTGGTGACATTGTAGTGAGCGAGGTTGATACAAGGGATAATCTTTTTGATATGATCACAAAACCACATCCTATTGCTAATTTTGAACATTGTTTAAACTTAGGTGTTTGCTATTGATTTGGTCTATTAGCGCTTGTTTGGAAGACGATTAGTGGTGTTTATTGATAGAGTCGTGATTTGGAACTTCTTGTGTTGGAATTTGATTCAAGGTGGAGATTTATTATTATTTGATCGAAATTCTAGTGGGTATTGGAGTCCAAATTGGAGTAGTCTTGAAAAGATGAAAATTATGGATTGGAGGAAAAGTCGCTACATTTTTACTAGCTTGGCGCAGCTGGACACTTGAGCGAGCCTAGTAAAAAACAACTTGAGACTTGGTCGTTCGCCTGGCATTGCCTGTTGCTCGAGCAGCGGGGCTGTCACTTGCCTCTCGCCGGTCTGTCGCTCGAGCGTCAGGCTCGTCCGGCCTAGGCCCGATTTTCGTTTTTGATACGATTTTGGACTCACATTCTTTTACAACTTTTTCTCTAATATTTATGTGTGTGTGTACACACACACACACATATACACACACACACACGACTTGTATAGAAAAACAGAACATAACATAATAGAGAGATATTCATACAACATCTTGAGAGTTTTAGATTTCAATTGAATGCATTGAGATCTTGTAAACACAACTGTTATTGATTATAGTGGATTTCTCCTCCTCTGTCGTGTTTTTTCCCGTATTGGGTTTCTATTTTCTTGTTTAATTTCATTATAGTCATTATCACTCGATCAAAATTCACAACACATTCTTTCAAAACGTTTTTTTTCTATATTCTCATTTTCAACCATACACTTATACAATAAAATACTCTATATATAAACTCAAAACCTTTTCTTATTTTTTAACTATACATTATCCAGAAATTTATTCTAAATGATATTTTTCAAAAAATATGGCCACCAAATAGGGACAAAGTTTTCCACAATTTATGTTTAGGCTAAATACTTGATTGGTCACCAAACTTTTAGAAGAGTCGCTTTAGTCGTTGAACTATTTTTTTTAACATAGTTAGGTGTGAAAGATAAATCAAATTTCTTTTCCAAAATTTCCCAGCAATTTTATTGAAGTTTATTTCACACATATGATCTCTGACACATTTTGTCTTCTCAATGAAGGCATTTAACTTCCATGTCCCAAGCACACGAAGATCTTAATATTTGATGAAGTTGAACCAAGAAATTTATCCTACGAGCTCAGCCCTGTTAGGCAAAGTTGAAAATAATGTGAAGGCAATTAGAACGTAGAAGGTTCGCAAAACAAGGGACGAACCATTCTCTTCTAGGTTGGTAGAAACCGTTATTAAAACATAGGTGGGTAAATATTTAAAGTATGACTTCTAAGTTAATGAATAATAGGTGAATACATAACAGAATCAGTTACCAATTCACCATTAAAAGATAGCTACTTGACGTGCTCTAGAGTGACCAAAAATCCCAAAGGAAATCTATAAATACTCCTGTTTAAGAGAAGGAAGGCATTCAAAGTCAAATATCTTCCACCCAAATAACCATTTTTCCTCTTGATCTAATTTTAGTATCAAAATCAATGAGTTTAGGAAGAGAAAATCCTGACTAAGTGAGTGGGTTTGTTGATCGTAATTTTACCGTCAATGAATTGAACGGTAAACTTGAGCAACGAAAATCACAAGTCTATCCATTTGAGTTGAGGAAACGCTTAAATATGCAAATGATAAGTCAAATGGAGATGAAAGCAATTGAATTGGAGTGGAAAAACACAACGATGATTTGATGAATAGTGATGTAAATCTGAAGCGACGATGGAAGAAATTCCGACAAAGTTACACACTGATGATGTCACTTATGGAAGAAGATGTCCACAACAAAGACCATGCAGAAAATGGTGAAAAGTCTCAAGGCAATAACAACTGAAAATGCATCTCTATGTGCACAATTTGAAAATTTGAATGCGAGTTTACAAGCTGAATTTGGATAGAGTGAAATGGATCCTATTACTAGCTTATTCTCTAAGAAAAGCAGCAACTTGTAGGTATCAAAAACCTGAAATAGTATGATGAAGATGAAACGGAATGAGTGGCGGATGAACAAACTTGCACTGGAGAGACTTGCGGACGAGGTAAACTTTTAAGATATGAAGTATAAGTAAAGCAAGCATCATGAAGACCGGATAACAGAAAACCTTATCAATCCATATAACATTCACGTGTACGGAGAATATGAAGAGCAATCTACAACAAAGAAACGAGCAGTCCTAGAGGCATTTCCTAAAAGCATGATGGGATAGGCACCATCCACAATATTTAATTGTGTGACACCAGAGAAGGAGAGTCCATCAGGAATCATTTCACATGGTTTAGAGTTGAACTTATTACCAACAAGGTCATATCAGATAAAAAGGCCAGGGATGCCTTATGGAATGGCTTGTTAATGAAAACATCATTATCACAAATGGTCAGCAAAAGAAATCCATATTTTGTCCACCAGTTAATAGATCTAACACGGGATGAGATTCTGACAGAGGATATCTTAGAAAATCGAAAGAGGATGGAGCAAGGTCGTATGGGAAAACTAAAAAAAAATCATCAACGTTTGTGTCTAGATTGCCAAAATTACAGTACTTTTGTTTTAACAAACCTAAGGATAAAATGCATACGCTCTCTGTACCTTCTTCGTAGATTGTAAGAAAAATATATGCATCCCTAGAAAAACATTCATTGCACAAGAAATGATAATTTGAATGAATGCTTAGAAGTGCTTACGATGACAAGGCTACGAAGCCAACGGAAGAGCATGCATAAAGTACCTAAAAATTGGAGGCTTGCATATCTAGTCATAAGGCTGATAGAAAACATATTAGGGAGCATCGATCTAAAACATTATTAAATCCTAATTTATCGAAACCCTTTCTCAAATATAACCATCCATGTTGAAATCAATGAGAATGAAAATAGCGGCAGCATAAAACATACCTTAAACCATAGATTTCCAATTCTTTGNTTAGAAGTGCTTACGATGACAAGGCTACGAAGCCAACGGAAGAGCATGCATAAAGTACCTAAAAATTGGAGGCTTGCATATCTAGTCATAAGGCTGATAGAAAACATATTAGGGAGCATCGATCTAAAACATTATTAAATCCTAATTTATCAAAACCCTTTCTCAATTATAACCATCCATGTTGAAATCAATGAGAGTGGAAATAGCAGAAGCATAAAACATACCTTAAACCATAGATTTTCGATTCTTTGTTTGAAGGGATTAGATCTTCCAATTTGATTTGTGAACTTCACTTCAATTTTGATCTCTATTGATAGGGATGTAGAGTTTCTTGAAGAACACGCTCAAATGGGGACCATAACGTCATTATCTTTTATTTGTTTCAAATCGGCCCCTCAACAATCTAAAACAAACTTCCAGTCTCTACACTTTAATTCCATGAAACCTAATACCTATTAGTCAAATTTCATCTTTAGTGGATTACTTTAATTGACTAATATACTTTAAATAATAGTACCACACATTTTAATATGTTACGTATGGCCCCAAATATGTTAGAATTTTCCAACAATCTCCCACTGGGCCATACGCATACCCTTTCAAATGTGCACAACCTTATGAGCTCAAAATTTTGCTATTATTATTATTATTATAGGTATTTCAAACAATCTCGTCCATCAGTCATATTGATATAGGATCAAAGCGATTTTTGTCACATTTAACGTGACTAAATCCATCAATGGTCACATACACCTATATAACCAAATGACATAGATCAA
>CAIGRH010038636.1:0-17680 GCA_903798295.1 Fraxinus nigra | reverse complement strand
TTAAGTAATTAACTATGTTAGCTTGGAAACTTAAAAGGTTAAAATTTAAAAGTTTCACATCAGGTTGTTCTCCAATAGAAAAATGTCCTGTTATAATTGAATTCAAAAAGTGTACTAAATATCAAAAGATCAAATAGTTAAATTTCGTCTTCATCGTTCTATCTATACGCCCAAATCATTGATCATTTCGAAGATCACTTGAAATTTAACCTGAACATCAAAATAAACTTTCTTATATTGAGATATTGGACCTTTAATTCTAGAAAGATGATACTTCATTCTATTAATGCCCCTACCTTTAAAGCTATTGTTGCAATAAAGATTCCAATCCAGGATCGCTCTTTGCACAACTAGAAGATGTGGAACTTATAGATTGACTTTATAAAGATTTGAGTATTGCTATCCATCCTACATAAAGCAATGAAATGAATATAAGTGTTATTCAACAGTAAAAACAAAAATGAACCCATTTGGATTCCTAATTAAAGAATTACAGACACATATGTATGTCATTAAACGTTCAAATCTACAGTTTGAAGATACATATATATAAAATTACAAACTGTACAGAATTACTTTTTTTACCATTACACATAAGAATTATTAATTATTTTAATGTTTTCATTGGTCCCTTGTTAGCAAAGTAAAAGGCAAGCAGAAAAGAACCTTTTTGATTCGAAGAAACAAAATATGAAGCCTCATAAATCAGTAAGCCCCCCTTTGGCACCCATTTTTTTTCTCATTCTCATTCTTTTTCTCATTCTTCATTTCAACCACACATTTTATCAATAAAATAATATTACACAAAAATCGAATAATTTTCCTTAATTTTTAACTCCACATTCTTCCATCAATCATTATTCAAAAACACATTTTCTACTCAAATGGATGTCAAACACCTCCTAAATCACACACAACTAAACTGCAAAAGCATATAAAAATCTGTAAATAAAGTTTCAGTAACTAAATAAACCAACAATTTCTCATCCAAAACAAAAATCATTATCTGACGAGAAATTTAACCTTACTGTAAGGATTGAAAAATGAAAACTCAATAGTTAAGAGTTTTCAAAAGAAGATGGTCTTCAGAGCAGTCGACGACTCAATATAAAAGAATGAGGAGACAACATAGAAGAATGAGAGGAGAAGACATAGAAGAATGAGAAGAAATGGAGAATTTTGAAAGTCTAAAGAGTTTCAAATGTTTTAAAGCTTTGAATCGGCCAAACCGTATAAACCGGGTACAGGTCAACGATTTTATAAAAAGCGGGTGGGTCGTCGATTTTTTAGATGGGTTTTAATTTTCAGATTTTAAATGCCTAATCGACCCGATTTTGGGCCCCTTTCCCCGATTTATCCAGTCAAACCGGTCGTGCAAAGTCGATTTTAACAACATTGATAAAAATTGTAAATATAGAAGCAACGACCAATAGGGCCCCATATGAAGCCATCTTGTTCCTTGACTCACAACTTTAACATCAAGACCATCTAGCTACCAACATGATACAACAAAACACTTCATAGTGATCTCAACTTACAAATACAAACACTGCACCAACAAGCAGCTCGACAATTCAGAGACCATTTATACAGGAAGTTGACAAACATGCAAACAAAAAGCAAAAGCAGGAGTAGTAGTTCACGAGTTGAAAATATGTATTTTGAATCTCTTTTGCATGCTTATAGCCATAGTCCACCACTTGAATCCCATCAGCTCTATTTGCCATACTAGATTTTGTTCATTGTACATATTAACATGTTAAAACCCATGTATCCAAGTATGACATATAAGATCTCTCATTTTTGTTTCATATTACTATCACCAATGTAAGTACACGTGGACAAATTTTATATAATCCAATGTAATCATCTTTTTTCAAACAAGTTTCATTGTTCATTGAAATACCACACAACCAAATTCCAACATTAATAGTTACACTGCATCACCCACTACACGTGCAACGCACGTGCATTCACTAGTATTATTAAAAAGAGAGACGGAGGATGNTATAACAGTAACTCATCCATACAATTAATATAAATAATTAAACACAATCAACAAATCAACGCCTCGCTCAATCCAATTACGTAATGTAAAATAAGTCCATAATTTTAAGTAATTAACTATGTTAGCTTGAAAACTTAAATAGTTAAAATTTAAAGGTTTCACATCTGGTTGTTCTCCAATATAAAAATATCATGTAATAATTAAATTCAAAATTCTAACATTATTAGTTACACTTTATCACCCACTACACGTGCAACGCACGTGCATTCACTAGTATTATTAAAAAGAGAGACGGAGGATGTCCATATCCTAATCCGTTCAGATTACCAAAGCAGATTATCTAGTCGTTATGGGAAGACGGTATTTCTTTGGCACCAAAGGGAGTAAGAATTTAGTGGCCAACTTTGCATCACGAGGTGGAAAGACCTGTCAAAAAGTTAAACGCTCAAAACCTGATTTGGATACAAATATAAAAATGGAGTAGTACTGATATATTTCCTTGCATGAATCCATAAGCCAATTATGAGTACAGCCAACATCCACAATCCTTTTGTAATGTGAAGATAAGCTTTTTGAGTCCATAAAATAAATGGAGATCTTTCAGAGTAAAATTTGAATCAGCATTAGAGCTTAACCTTGCAGACAGCATTTTAAATTATACCTCCATGAGCAAAAAAGATCTGAAATAAATTATAATTGATTCGAGTTCTTATCCGTCTAAAACAGTATAGCATTGACAACAGATATTGATAAAGCAAGTATTTGAAATCTCCCATTTGTTGACACCACATTAGGAAGCTTTATCAAAAGCCAATTTATGAAGGTCAAGATGATTGATGAAAACTACAAGATACCAAAATCCCAGATCAATATCCTGTTAATTACACTCGTCCCTTCTGCAGAGACCTCTTCCTCATCTTCCCTTATGGAGCACGTAGGACCGGACTGCATTTTGCTCGAGTCACCATTGTTTGTCTCCTGTTCTTTTCCCTACTGCAGTGGTCAGCCCTGCAAGACAGCTGACGCTGCTGTTGGACCAAAATTCAATATGGTAAACAGTTTAAAAGTTGTTTTCAAATCGTTGAGAGAACTTACCTGCTGCTTGTGGTCTACTTTTCTTCCTCTTCAAACTTGCATCGAAGATCCTATGGCTGGGAGGGACGTAGTGATGGAACTATAAATGGAGGAATTATGCAGGTGTCTTCCCCATATAACACGTGAACAGATTGCCCAATTGCGGATACAGTTGATGGCTCGACAGGTTCAGGGGCTTCACCAGGTCCACTTACTGCTTCTCGAAGCCAATGGGGCAACGTATCTTTTGGATGACTGCATCTAGTGACCTTTTCCTTTCCCTTTGATTGATAAAATCTTTGATCGTTCTCAAAATTGGCAGAGGGAGCAGAATTGGCAGGCTCTTCATTTCCCATACGAAATAATGTTGATGATTTATCAAGGCCATGCAATATCCCCAATTTAGCAGCATTTTCCTGGTTCTCCTTTTTCTGTAATTTAGAGCTCTCCGAACAACTTAGACCCAGAGAAACCAAGCCGTTAGATCCCAATGAATTCAGCTGAAATGATGAATCTGTATGCATGCCTGCAGACGCGTCTGATCTGTCTGAAGCACCCAACGAGAAGATTCGGAAGAAGGTTGCATGAAACTTGTTAACATCCCAGGTTGGAAGAGGTAGAACCTGCTCACTGCGTAAACCAAGTCGATCGGCATATTCCAAATGTGGCTCGCTGGATGGTAGACCACCAAGACCCAATTTCATGTCCATCAAGTGAGTTGGAAATTTCAATAGCTCATTATATTTACCTCCGTGCAATGCCCGTGCCATCATTCCATCAGAGATCCCAGCATATGAGGCGGAATTTGCTGAGTTTGGTAACCCAAGAGACTTTGGTACAGGAACTTCAGGCCAATCCAAGATTTTAAGTTGTTCTTCCTCCCATTTTGTTGACAAATCTTCAGCAGTTTTTACCTTGGAAAACTTTAACCTTGGATTTCGTAGAATTGCCTCCCAGTTACCCTTTCCATGCCTCCGAATTCCAATCCACAAGTTATCGAGCTCATCTTCAGACCAAATATCTCCCTTTGATTTCTTTTTGTTCAGACTGCTCAGTCCATATCCAGATCTCAACATAATGTTCTCAAGAACCTCCCTGTGGTTTTCATGAAGTGTTGTAGATGGATTAGGCATCTTACCTGAGCCCAATGCTGAATGAATCTCCTGTTCTTGCTGGTTATATTTGGGTGCATCTGGAGGATATTTAAGCTTTGGCAATGATGGCAGTGCAGGAAGCTTACCATTCAGATTTGAAACTCTTGATCCCAGTGACAGGATTGGCAACAAATCAGCTGTTGAATGCAGAAAATTTGCACTAGGAAGTGGATATTGCAGCAATTTGTCATCAAATGGTAATTTCCGCAACAGTGTCTTTTCATGATGATTAAAGTAAGTACCACCAAAATTTCTCAAATGTTCCGCGGGGCATTTTCCTTTCAGGATGTCCAGAAGCTGCTGCGAATAAAACATAATTAGTCAAATCATACGACTGGGCATGAGAGAGAGAGAGAGAGCATACTGGATTAAAGGGCAGATCAGGGACATCACTCTTCTGCTGCGACTGAGAAGTGCATGATGAAAGATCTGGTAATTTGAACCTGGATGGGATTGACTCATTTCCTTTAATCGTCATCTCATTTGAGGAGCCATTGCTAGTAGGGAAGGAGAACTCAAGTCCTCGACCTTTCTTGCACTGTCTTTGATATGATCTTGAAAATTTCCTGTGCACCGGCATCATTTGGTTGACATTAGGAGCACACAGTCCTAAAACTGGAATCAGGTTGTCACTTAGTGAGTTCACAGTGCTTGTGCCCTCTAAATGCTCATTTGACAGAGGAACTTCCGCAATGTGTTGGTCAACAGGTATAACAGGAAGTTTCAGAAAAGCGTTGGATTTCTGCTGTGATGTCTTCCCCAACTTCAAGGACGAGCCAATCTTGTTATCTAGTCCTGCTGTTGGATCATGATCTTTGAAGTCAATTGCTGAAAATTCCTCTTCGACGGGAATTGAAGCAGTCAATTGAGTCTCTGCTTGAGCACTGGGTGGTGGCAGCTGAGAAAACGACTCTGGTCCAGATCGATGTTCAATGGGAGCAGATGATTTAGTTGCATTTCGCTTAGCTAATCGTTCTTTCTGTCTAGCAAGGAGTTTAGCACTGTTGAAAGATGAACAGGTCAGCAACCTTAAAATATAAGTTTATATATTGGTGTTTGGAGCCCTATATATGTGTGCATATCGGGGTGCATCGTGTGTGCATAGTGTGTGCATGCATCTGTCGTGCGTGAACAAAATCAAACTATCAGATCTTTCAAATGTCAAAGTAACAAGAACATAAGGGGGTTGATTTTTCTGAAATGAAACTCACTATTTTGATTTAAAAGCTCGCCCAGCCAAAGTGTACCCCTGTACAGGCTCTCGTTCTGGCTCTGGTTCCTCTTCTGCACCACTCTGTCATAACAAATGTTGAGAATATTGCTGAGAATGAGCTAGATATAGTCTCAAAGCTACACAATTCAGTTTGTAGAACATTGAACAAATATCTTATGGAAGGTGAGGCTAAGGGACAATGGAAATAGAGAAGTGGCAGTCAGATAATTGGTACCTACTGAGGCAACTAAAACAGAGATTTTCTATGTGCCCACCACTAGTTGGTTACAACAACGAATCTTTATAAAGGACAATCACTACACTAGAACAGAAAACTAGCAAGAAAAGCAACAGCTTAGCTTCATATACAAATCAAGCTCAAGTTTAGAGTCACTGGAGCAAAGCAAATGCAGTGTCCAACAGGCACATCCGTGAAATCACAAATATGCCCATATCAAATCCAATTTTAAACATAGCATGGCCTGAGAGAATTTTTAATATATGAGATCAGGAATATGTTGATGTCTAAGCAAATAAAGCATCTAAATGTAGCATTTTAAATGCAAAACTTTGATATTGATATTTAAAGAGTTTGGCCACATGCAGTAAAAACCAATAATTAAGACGCATCTCTAACAGAGAGATAGAGGAATGAGGGAGGGATGAAACCAGTACTTCACTCTGTGTTCCACTGGGGTGTGCCACGTATGCTTCCCTGTAAGAAACGACTTTTCTCTGACGTTTCCCTCGACCAAGAGCTGCTTCCTCTTTACATTGATATTTCTCCCATCTGCAAATCAAAATGAGCAGGTTGCATAATTGAAAAGACTCAATGCTTTCTTATGTTTATTGCAGGCTGATGAATCCTATACACATTTACAAAATAGATTTCAATCTGACGTATAGGTTTTTTCTGGAAGGTTATTTATTCTCCCCTTGTTCTTGTTCTATAAGGATATTTGCCAATTTTCTACCTTCAAGTGAATCTTTCTTCTAGGTTCAGTAACATCAGGTTCTTAATTATCAGATGTGGGACATTAAAGCTGCTTCAAGTCTTAAATCTTACCTAACTCGCAGAAGCGTGTCCCATTCATTTTCTTCATTATTGCAAACCAAATTATCATCCTTCTTTTCAGAACTCTGTGCACATGTCTCGCTAGTTGCTTCAGGAAACGATGCTGTTTCATCTTTGTCTTCCGTTGGTTCATCATTAAATTCTGGCCACTGATTGAAAGGATAAGGTAGCGAAAAGAGTGAGATATTGAGGAAGTATTAAAGTTGAGTTAGTGGACATTGTTTGAAACGATCTACTAAAGAAAAACTGTTCAATTTGAAGAGGATGAAGTAATTCAAGATCTATATAGAAAAATCTGGGATGTATTGTCCCAAAAATTTAGTTAAGAATAAATGAACCTTTTTTTCAAGAAAAATATAAGCATTGAATCTATGTTGTGCTAAATGTTGAAGGGCGTGTAATCAATAGTAAAATAACACCAGAGATGCTGATACCTTTACTAAACCAAGCATGTCATTCTATTCTTGACCCTGCAGGGTCCGGTGAATCAGATTCAAGGTTTGAGCGGTCAGGCAAAGAGGAGGGAGTAATTCATAAGCCATACTAGAAAAATATGGGAAGGATTGCCCCAAAAATTCAGTTAAGAATAGAGGAACTTCTTTTTTTTCAAGAAAAAAAATAAACATTGAATCTATGTTGTGCTAAAAGTGGAAGGACGTGTAATCAATAGTAATATAATGGCAGAGATGCTGATACCTTCACTGAACCAAGCATGTCATTCTCTAATTCTGACTCAGCAGTATCCGGTGAATCAGATTCAACGTTTGAGCGGTCAAGCAATTTCAAAATCGAATTTTCATCCCACACAATCTTGTTACTAACATCTGTACATTTATCTTGGTAGAAATCCCCAAGGCCACCAGTGCTTTTATGCTTAGTCTCTACCTCTGTAATTGTTTTATCGTTATTGATGTGCTTTTCACCATCTTTTCCAGGCAAGCTAGAAAACTCATTAAAAATCTCTTTGGTTCCCCATCTTAGGATACTTTCCACCTCCTTTGGTGACCCAGACTTGTTCACAAAAAGTTGATCAAGCATAAGTTTCTTCTTTGTCAGCTGCAAGATGCGTTCTTCAACACTAGCACGCACAAAAAACCTATATACGAGAAGTCTGTTTGATTGTCCAATTCGATGTGCCCGATTCATGGCTTGGATATCTGCATGTGGGTTGTAGTCAGAATCGTAGATAATGACAGTATCGGCAGTAGCCAGGTTGATACCAAGACCACAAGATCGTGTTGATAGAAGGAAGACAAATCGGCTCCTATCTTGGTTAAAACGTGAAATTGCTTCTTGACGAACTGTCACAGAAACAGAACCATCAACTCTCTCATATGTCTCTGGCCCAAATTCAATGATCAAATAATCCTCGAGGATATCAAGTAACTTGGTCGACTGTGAAAATATAAGGACTCTATGACCTTCTTTATATAAAATTGTAAGCATAGAATGCAGCAGAGTCAGTTTGGCTGAAGCCTTAATCCGCATTTCATGAAGGAATTCCTCGGATCCAGTATCAGGCTCGGTGCCTGGTATGAGATAAGGATGGTTGCAAATATTCCTCAATTGCGCCACAACATTTAACATCGATTTCACTGGTTCTCCATTCCCTATATTGCGTAATATCTGATAGTTCTTTGTAAGCACTGACCGATAGTATTCTGCCTGTATAGATGACAACTCAACAGGAACCATTCTTTCAGTCTTAGGGGGGATATTCTTCATGGTATCCTTTTTAAGCCTACGAAGCATGTGCGGAGAAACACGTTTCTTTAGTTCCTCTATCTTTTCTGCAGTTGTGAGATCATTAAACTTCTCCTCAAATGAAGAGAGAGAAGGAAATGAAGCTGGCAGCAAAAAGTTTAGCAGATTATACAGCTCCCCTATGTTGTTTTGAAGAGGAGTGCCAGTCAACAATACACGTTGTTGGAATGAACATGTATTCAGCAACCCAAAAAGTTTGCTCCTCGCATTTTTCAAACGATGCCCCTCGTCAACCACAAGAACTTCCCAAGGAACTCCACGAAGATAAGACGAGTCTGCAATAACCATTTCATAAGTAGTAAGAAGAACATTGAACCTGTAAGAAGATGTTTTTGTACTTGACGAACAAGGATCACTGGCATTCCATTCGTATTGGCGAATTACGGTTCTAGCCCTTGCACTCCCATGATATTCCACGACATTGAGGTTAGGAGCCCACTGTGCAAACTCTGCCATCCAGTTAGGCATTGTGGATAAAGGAACCAAAACTAGACAAGGTAGTGTCGCTTTAAACTCGAAATATAGTGATGATATAAAAGCACAAGCTGATACTGTTTTCCCAAGCCCCATTTCATCAGCAAGTACGACATTTTTTGAGTTATTCCAGCATTCCCTCAACCAATTTAATGCTTCAAGCTGATGTGGAAACAAAGAACCTCCTACTAGCTCCTTAGGCTGCTCAGTGAGAGTAATTACCTCACTTTGTCTGGAGTCACCCTTCCTCCACAGTGCATCATGTTTGGCGGCATCATTCTGTATAGATTGGCGTTCAAACTGATAGAACAAATCAACCAAGTGCGGTGAGTTAGCAATTACAGGTTCATCCATTTTTTCCCAAGTGCATTCATCATAAGGAACATCTGTCCACTTTACATACACTTCAGTAGAACCGTCTTCAGAGGACCGAACATCAATCACTCGCTGAGGCACCTTCCACCGTTTGTTACAGAAATTCGTTGTTGATGTCCCATATTTCGCTTTATAATTGTCCAGCTTCCTTTTAGCCAGAACTTTCAGTTCAGATTCAGGAACCCAACTGTTATGGATATGAGATTTTCCCATCCACTTGACCAAGAAGTCATATGACACAGTCAATCCATTAGAGAATCCAGATTCAGTCGTGCAGGACTCATTAATTTTCTTTTCAGGAGAACCATTCATTCTCATCTCTGTTTCAATCTCATTTGAGCTTCCAATCTCATCAGAGATGTGTGTTTGACGGTTTCCTTCTTTACATTCTTTGGTCACTGATCTTCGGTACACTTGTAGCTTATCTGTAATTATATCATCTTTCGTGTTCTTTCCCCCATCAGAACAGCCAGCGACATCCTTAGATCCCCAGACAGAGTTTCCTCCACCAACCACATATGAGGGCATTTCCCATTCGGGACTTAAACCAGATAGTTTGATTTGATCTTCTACTGCTACTGAATCCTCAGAAGGCAGGTCATTTTCATCCAGTACAAGGATGTTATGAGAAGAATTTGCATTATCACTTTGCACTCTACAACCCAAAACTCGATCAACCTGCAGTTCAAAAATAGAAAATATGTAAACTCAATCAACCTGCAGTTGCAATATGAAGACTACATTCTCCTCTTCCCCCTCCCTTACTTTCAGAAGCAAAGAGCTCTACAAAATGCAGAATTTAGATACTTGAGGGAAAGTACTTATTGTCAGAAACTAGAAAGCAACCACAAAGAAAAAGACTGTGATATATTGGAACCTAGATCGTACTTACAAGATGATTGGGCATCAGAAAATAATATATTATAAGACTTCTCCCAAAGCATCAATCTCATGGACCGTTCCAATATCCTTTAAAATTATTACAGTTCCTGTTCAAATCAACAATCAGTCTATTCTTCTTACTATATCTAAGTGGATATTTGCTAGCAATAAATTTTGTCATCATTGATCATCGAGATATCTGGTGCAGACACACACCTTTGAAATTCTATCTGAACATTAGAGAAGTAAGGGACAGGTCAGGGGCTATTAATTATTTGAATCTTAGTGCAAAACTACAGTCTATCAACCTAAGTTCTTTCAGCCGGTCACAGTGACTCACTGAAGGGAGAGGACGACACAGAAGTAAGTGTTGGTTTAAGGTCAGTTAAGAAATTAAATGAATTGATTTTAAAAGGTATGTTTTCAAACATCAGATTACGAAGGAATATACCTGGCAAATGGAAAATTACTTAGACTTGAATAAGCAACAAAAGAAAAGAGACCATGTCAGAAGGAAAATACATACCTTGTCTTTTAGTTGGATACCAACAGTATCTTTCTCAACTTCCTTTTTTGATGAAGTCTCTTTTGCAACTTCCTTTCTTGATGGAGTCATGCAAGCCCTGTCGTCAACTATTGTATTTTTTCCTTGTGTTTTGGAAGTGCTTGAGTGTTTAGCCTTCGCTTTTGGCACACCCTTACTCGAATTAACTGCAGCAGATTTGTCCTTGTTAGTCTTGTGCTTCTTTTCACCAGCATGGGTGGAAACCTTATGCTTTCTTTTTCTAACTTCCTGCATGGCAGCTTCCAATGCAACTTCAAATTCATCAATGTGTTCATTTTTACGAGACACATTGGCCATTCTCCCAGAAGCATCCTCATTTGTATTTAAATTTTGTATCTTCGATAATGACAACATTTCCTTAGAAGGAGCACTAGACTTCTCCTCCGAAATATGTGTCATAGACACATCCAGTTTCCTATTGACTCTGACATATGATGAACTGCCCTCCACAGAGCCATCCTGCACCAGACAACAGGGTTCTGTACAGGGGGATACATGACCGGAGGAACAGTCCGCCTTTTCAACTGATTGGGCACAAGAAGATAAGGAGATTTTTCTGTTGTCTGAAGATCTTCTTTTCTCAGGAACGGAGCTTTCGAACACCTCCGTTACCTTATTAGTTCGAGATGATTCCTTTTCAGTTTTTGATCTTTGAATGATAAGTTCTGTCACTGCTTGTTCTGAGACAGGATCCAGATTCATAGGCTCTAAAGATGTACTTTTCTGACAACAGTTTGGGCATTCCCACTTTCCTGGTGGAACATGCTAGAGATAACAAAATGAATAAAAAAGATTTTGTTAAAGCATGAAAACAAACAAATAGAATGATTGGGAAACATGTTATCCTTAATTATCAATAAGCTAAACATACCTTCAGAGGAGGATTCAAACACTGAAAATGATAGGTTTGGGGACAGCTTTCACAACAAAGCAAATTTCCCCCAAGATTACAGACCATACATTCGAAATAATACTGGAGAAAGAAGCCAAGCACAAGTCATGGACGGCTCATAGGGCTTATGTCACTATTCTAGCACTAGTGTTCAAATACTTTATATCGGTTCACAGGTTCAAACATCGCTATTCCAGAGCAAAAGTTCAAATATTTATTGATCAATTTTTTTGGCAAAAGACGACAATTGAACTTACGTAATAAAAGTATAATGAATAGATGTACCGATTTCTTTGCCAAGAAGAACTGTCTGGGGTTACAATTCATGCATGCATAGCTTCTTTTTTAAAACATTTTTCTTGTCGTACTGAATAAACCTCTCATGTATACTTCACATTCTTCTCTTCATGAGATTTGTTCCAACCACAAGATGTGAAAGAAAAGAATAAGATATCTCACCCCATCATCTCCTATTCTTTTTCCAGGATGATCTAGAGCAACATCGTCTTTTGGGTCACATTTTGATGACATGGACGGTGAAGGTTCTTCTACAGGTTTGGACTTGTTTTCTCTGCCACTGGATTTATCCGTACCATCAGGAAGTGTTCTTTGCTTTCGTTTCAAGACCCACTTTCCATTAAGCATTTTACTAGTTGTTGAACTGAGCCCTTCATTGGTAGACATCAAGTAGTGCACTTATGAACTGTAATGAAGAAAGGAATGTTGTGTCAAAAACAAAATCTAGCATTTTTGACATCTACATTTTTTCTTTGAAGAAAAGTTGAGGAGACAAGCCTAGAAAAAGAACGACATACGGTACTTAATCTAATCTGTTACTGCATCAAAATCAGATTCAGTACTTGGGAAAAAAATGAATGCATTGTAAGCAGCAAAAAGTTTGTACCCAATTTTATGTAACCTTGATTGCCTTTTAGGCATGCTGAAATACAAGTAAGAAATTTAGGTAACAGTATGCATCATATTTGAACAAAACCTGCACACCACATATGCTTGAACCACATTTATTTACTCCTTTCTTTTAAGTAACAAAAGAAGCAAATATAAAATTTGATTTCTAGATGAATGTTGATTGAACATAAAATACAAAAGTACGTTACCATACTTGATATTTCTATTACCTTCATAAATTGCACAGTTCTATCTAAGAAGTTAGCTACAAACTTTGAACAATTAAAAGTATATAAATATTTAGAAGGGCTTTCATTTGTTGATGTCCATGGCCCTGATGAATTTAGCAAAAAGCTTTTTCAGACAATCAACGATGAATCTCCAGTGTGCACGGTACAATATTATGAGCTTAGATTTTAAACCACTGAATAAATGGGAAACAAATCAATCAAGAATCAAAGTAGCGTTCCTTTCACCACGGATGTCTCAATCCAAAAACAATTGACAAGAAAAGCATGCAGCATGCCTCCATCACATTATTAAACCAACATCAACATAAGCAAAATTTATGAATGTGGGTCAAACTAGTCCAACGTGTTAGCAGATTAAAAAATGCAAAGAAGATCTAATGTGATTCTCAGAGCAAAATAAGGAGCAGTCTCTACTACAACACATATTAGCACGGATAAGACCTGAAATTTATTTATTAGAAACCAGTACGGTGTCTAGAAATGGTTATTTTCAAAATTATGTTACGAAAAGCGACATCTGAAGAATTGGATTTTCAAATGAAGGAAACATCAGAAAACAAGATCGTTACTGATTATTAGAAAGAACTGATCCTCGAAGGCTTATATTTACTTGACAGTCACACAAGCATAGCACTAGGGTTCAAATAATTAGAAAGTGCACCATTTATCTAGAATGCTAAGAACAGCACATCATCTTTTTGTCTTTTTCTTTAGCGGTGTAGTCACCGAGAGTATAAATCTTATTCTAACTATTGATGCATTTTCTTACGCAAGTATTCAGAAGCAATAAATATGTTATTGTAACTGTTCGACGTTTGAGTAAGGTTGACAAGCCTTGTAATAACTAAATAGAATGGTAAACTTGTATTTCACCACAGATTCCTTATGATATGTGTGCGGTATACCTTCTCTAACTTATTTCTCCTAATCTTATATGCTCTTCTCTATCTCTTCTATAAGTGGCGCAGATCTTATAAATGCTCTTCTTTATCTTTTCCCTTTTTCAGATCGGTTGCTTCAGGTGTTGTATCTTAGCAAGTTAAATTCTCAACACAAGCCATGGGATTTTAAAAACTACATTAATTTATACGCAAATATCCAAAAACTTTAGCCGCCAGTAATAAATTATGGCATTCTTAAATTCCAAATGCAAGACAGCATCAAGAATTTGAAAGCATATAACCAACCAACCAAGCAAAGCTAAAACATAATTACCTCATTAACCATAATTTAAACATGGTTGTAAAATAATCTCCCAATCTTAATTCAGACAAAAAAACAATCAGCAAAAACATATACTTTAAGCTTAAGGTGCAGTGTTGAATTGAATCATAAAAGATTGAAGCTAGGCTCATTAACTCCAATCAAAGAAAGAAAACAAGCCCAAAACCTATTTAATGGCACAAACAACATCAAAACTTCAATTCATCCACCACAATCAAGCAATGCCCACATCAGAATGAACAGAAAAACATTCAAGAATCAGCTGAAATAAGCTCAAATTCATCCACCACAATCAACCACTTAAAATATGCACAAACAACAGTACCCCATATTGAAATTAGCTCATGCCGGCCTTGATTATGGATCAAACCCAACAAAAAATAAAAAATAAAAATCAATCTTGCTCAAGTTTTTTTTTTGTATATAAACTGATAGTATACCTCAAGCGGTGGGTTGAAGACAAATGAATGAATAGGGGCGGACAATTGAATAAAATAAGCAGCGGTAGAGAGAGAAAGTGAGCGAATCATTACAATCGTATACGGATTTGCCGGGGTCATAGAGACTTTGGGTGTTACACGCATATACATGCACACGCATTGACATGGCAGCAAGCGGTGTAATGTCGTAGGCATTTATATCCCAGTGCCACCAGGTGGTAGCATGCCACGTGGCACACTGGATGCATGTCCCCATCTCTCTCTCGTCGTGCTTTCTTCATCCTTTTTCCTGCTTTTTCTTTGCTTTGGTTCAGTCTAAAAATCTTCTCTTCTCTTCTTGCAATGCAGAGACTCTCAGGTTACTGGGCTTGATTGATTCTTCCATATATGTATATTTTATTCTATTTCTTAGCCATATCTTTCTCTTTCTAGACTGTACATATTTATATTGTATCTATATTTGCACGTTGTCAATTATATTACCGCCATTAAGTTTGATTTTCAATTTTGATCCTAATCCAGGGCTCAGAAGAGTAGTCTTTACTTTACAGGCAATCTTCTTTTTCTGTTCATTAATTCTTTGTTATATATAATTATATGCACACACTTCAAATCTTTAATCTTCCATAGGCATAGATTTGAAGGGAAATTTACTATTCTAATGTGAAATAAATTTTTACCTCAATTACTATTTTGGTAAAAAATTTAAAGGGGGTGGGTAAGATTTTTGCTATTGTAAAGAGTGAAAATGACAGATTATATTCTCTTTTTGGGACAAAACTGAACTCAATCCTCTTTTCGGTTGGGATCGTGAAATAATAGTAAAAGGTTTTAAAGGAAAAAATGATGTTATCCAAATCCAAAATGGGTAATTATATTCCCACAACATTTTCTTATAAATACACCACATTTAATTGTATTATTGATCCCTAATCTTTATTTAATGTTACATTTATGTTGTTAACTTTTTTCATCACGTTCTTATCATTAGTCTTTCATTAATTAACCAATGTTGTCTTTAATAACAATTTTTATCCAAAAAATTTATTATTGTGCTTTAAAATGATGGACAAGTATTTAATCATAATTTTGAATTTCTTTTTTGCTTATTAAATACATGCAGATACATAAATTTTTTTTTTGTTCCCTCTTAACGAATTTTTTGACAGGCAAGATATACTAATTAGTGAAAGATTCGTGATAAAAATACAATGAAAAAAACTTAAGGACATAAATGTGATAAGGACTAAAGGTAATAAACAATTTATGCAATTAAAATGTGGTGCACTTATAAGAAAATGTAGTGTGAATATATTTAGCCATCCAAAATTTACCTTTACTCCCCATTGCAATATATACCTTTTTGGTAATGGCATGTGAGTAATTATTTTCATTAAACAAAAATACATTCATTATTCAATTACACATCAAGACAACTTGAATATTTCATTGATAAGAACAAGAAAAAACTAGTCTTCCAATATTGTTTTTTTTGTTCACGAAAAAAAAAGATGATATTGATTGCTAACGGTAACCATGATGAAAATACCACGTTAAGTTAAGATCGACTTAGCGTAGGGGAACATCAGGTCAATTTGACTCCTTGTTGATCTCATGAGGATAAAAAGTGCATGGTCTTACGATTAGATGTGATATGGAAAAAAGAATGCTTTGATTGCTAACCAATCAAATGCTTCGTCTCTTATCTTAACCTATGGGATGAATGCGTATACAAGACGCGCTTACAAGTTGAGTCCTCAAGAAGGCGACAAGGTAGATATCGACTAAGCAGACGAGACAATGGCAATCTTCCTTGTCCTTCCATAGTAAGGACAACAATATACGTTGCAATAGTTATATTCTAGAGAATAAGATCTACTTTATTCCTTCCGAGAATCTAGGAATTAGAGGGATGCTCAACTTATTTTTATACGTAAGAAGTTGGTGGCTATGTCAGCATAAAAAACCTCTATATAATTTACCCACATTATTTTTACTAATACTCGAGTAAATGTTGTGTAAAATCCTTAGCCCCTATTTTTTAGAGATTAAAATCTAGATTGCAATTTAAGTTAAAGTCAATGATTAATTTTAATTACATATTTCATAAACTTTTTAATCACATTTTTCATAAATTTTTATCAAAATATTCTATAAATCTGAATTTTTGATTTATGTGTAATATTATTTTATGGGAGAATATATGGCTGAAAATAAATATTGAAAAAGTAAGGGTTAAGGGCAACGTTCTTTTCTTTTCAACTCATCTTTACCCCCAAGTAATCCTACGTTTGATTTAGGAAAAAACATTTGACAAAAAAGAGTTAATTTCACAAATGGTTGTTGAAGTTCAATTGAATTTTCAAATTGGTCGTTAAAATAATTTTTGACCCACTCGGTCACTAAAGTTAAAACTTTATTACATTATTGGTTACTCTATTAGCAACATCCGCTCCAGATTCGACGTAGCTCTATTATTCCATTAAACCTTTAAAATGCCTAATGGTGATTGTGGCCATGCCGTATAATTGGACTTAAAAAAAAAAAAAATCATTCTTAAAATAAAACTTCTAGCCACCTTAAACTCAATCCTATTTTTTGTCATCAATAAACAGTAAAAAAAAAAATTATGGTGACTAAATAGGTCAAAAAATACTTCAAAGATCAATTTTGATTTTTTCTTAAACTTTAGTGACCGTACATGAAATTAACTCATGAAAAAACTGTTGGTTAGGCCTGGGCAAAAATTCGAAAACCAACCAAACCGATTGAATAACCGACTCGGGTCAGTTCAGATATGTTTTACATAGTTAATTGGTTTGATTTTATTTTAAACAAAACCATGGTGAGTTGGTTTGACCATGGTTTAAAGTCCCAAATCGCTGGTTAACCAATACAACCAACTTACACATATTTCCATTTTTTCTTTTTGTAAAAAGAAAAGTAAAAATTAAAAACTTAATGACGTTCTTCCGAGAGTAGAGATGTCCCAGTTGTCTCTTTGAGTAGTTTTATTGAATACTATAAAACTTTGTTTTATAAAGACACTTTCAAGGAAACATTGATATTATTTTATGTCTTTTATAAACATGTCTTTTGCTTCGGTTGGTAGACCCTTTTTTGAGTTAATTTTTTCTATATAGCTTGTTTTACATGTAATAAGTTCGCCTTCTGAAAATGAAAGTTGAAATAATGATTATGGACTTATGTTTATCTATTAATTACAATATTTAACCTTTTTAATTACATGTCATGTCCTGATTCGTTAATTACAACTTACATGTTGTAAAAATGCAAGTTGAGATAATAATTTTTATTCTTTGAAAATTGAAATTCTAAAGCTAATTTTAGTTGATATAGGTTGTAACTCAAATAAAAAA
>CAIGRH010038621.1:0-13908 GCA_903798295.1 Fraxinus nigra | reverse complement strand
CTATGACCCAAATAGAATAATAGAAAGAAATAATTCTGAAAGACCTAACAACTAAAAGATATAGGACATATCTTGCAATTTATTACATTAAGGGCAAAATAGACATTTTAAATCTTTCTGTCAACTTTCTGGCAAGATTCTTCTGTACGTCTAGCATTACTCTTTAAATTAAGTGAGTCTTGGGTTCAAATCTCAACTATAGCAATCATTTTTAAAATTATCTTAGTTTAAAATTTTTCACCATTTTCGAGCATATGGGCATTATAAAAACTAAGATTCGAACCCTGTGAACAACATTGGAATTATGAAACATTTGACAACTATGGCATTTGGTGGATATTGACGTTTAATGTAAAAAAAAAAAAAATCTATATTATCTTTTATCAAATAATATGTATATTCCCCCTTTGTTTTTAAACTTTTTAAACTAAAAATCGACCTTACAATGAGATTATTAAAATGGTCATTTTTTTTTCTGTTAGATTGAAATTATTAGCAAATCCAAACAAGAAAGTAAATAATTGATCCCGTTTCTCAAATTTCAAATTGTTATTCGTTAAATATTATTAAAATGATAGATAACATACACCCACACTTGCAATTCGAATTACAATATAAATAATTTCAATTCACGACATTGATTATTATTGCGGCCATCAAGGATTGCCAATGCTCACTCAAAATCTCAAATCTGCCAATGCCGACACATATCACATATTCGTACTCGCACCCGTATCGTGTTAACATGAGTATTCAAGCCATTTCGAAGAGTCCAAACATCATAGGTCCACACTGTACATAATTTAAATAGCAGAATTCTTTACAAATATCATACAATCTACTTAAAAAAGGTCAAAAAGTCTTATTCAATTGGATTGTAGTCAAAAGTAGAGACGGGCTTCACCATAAATCATATACGAAAATTATCGCATTTATCAGAATCACTTTAACAAACGTATGAAAATTATTATAGAAATCACTGCAAGAATTAACCTTTCACCTGGAGACTTAATATCAGGTTATACAAGTTCAAATTGATATCATTCTACATAATGCACTTCCACAACACTTCAAAAGTGCAGTTTAACTATCTAACTAGTTCCAAACATATAATATGGTAATCTCTCTCATTTTCTATCATTCCCCAACGAAATTTTCTCCAATTCAAAAAGTCTAACTTAAATTTGAAGATCCAGAGAATAAAAGAATATTGATAAATAAAATCAAAGCATTTTTTTGATAAATCTACTTTTATTGTTCTAGATGATCAGTAATTCTTTAAATGCCACATTTTATTGATCATTCGTCTTTCTTTTCCATCCTTTTGGTGTAATTATATATTTCAATCATTTTTAAACCGACAATAGTATAAGATTTTACACTACACAGGTTTGAAAACAATTGTTTCCCAGCACACTTTCATTGATATGAATACTGAATTATATACACAGAGTCTAGAGTTCTACTTTAGGAATGATATACATGATTAAACCTAGATTATGCTACTGTTACGAGAATAGATATATATAGCTATTACAGAAATTATACACCCCAATTTCAGCCTAAATATATTCTGCTTTGCTGTGAACTTGATCCACACAATCTTCCTTTATACGCCCCCGCAAGATTGGACTGCCATCAGCAAGACCAATCTTGTTGCATAGTAATTGAGTTCGCCATCGAGACAGTGGCTTGGTCAATAAGTCAGCTAGTTGATCTTGGGTGTGAACATGACGAACTTGAAGGCATCCTTGTTGAACTAAGTCCCTCACAAAATGAAGATCAATTTGAATGTGCTTCATGCGAGAATGATTGACTGGATTGAAGCTGAGGTGTGTAGCACCGAGATTATCATAGAGAAGTTGAGGTGCTGTTTTGAGTGGAAAACCAAGTTCATTGAGAAGATTTTGAAGCCACATAGTTTCGGAAGCGGCATTTGCAAGTGCTCGGTATTCAGCTTCTGTGGAAGACCTTGCAACAGCTCTTTGCTTCTTTGAATTCTAGGAAATTGGAGTAGATCCGAGAAAAGTGATGTATGCAGAAGTGGAGGTGCGGTCATCAACATTTCCAGCCCAATCCGCATCTAAAAAAGTTGTTAAAAGAGGCAAACCAGATTTAGAAATCTGTATACCAAAGATGGTCTGTTTTAAATAACGAAGAAGTCGTTTGGTTGTTGTCCAGTGAGTTTGTGTGGACTTATGCATAAATTGCGAGAGTTTGTTGACCAAGAAGGAGATATTTGGACGTGTCAAGGAAAGATATTGAAGACTTCCAATAATTCGACGAAAAACTAAGCTATCCACGAGAGTAGTGCCATCAACTAATTTGAGAGATTGACTTGTTGAGAGAGGGGTAGAGACATCCTTTGCAGCACACATATTAGTTTTTGACAAAAGATCACAATATACTTATGTTGTGATAAAAAAAGACCAGCTTGAGTAGGGACAACCTCTATCCCAAGAAAAAAATGAAGAAGACCCATATCTTTGAGAGAGAACTTGGCACCTAGTTGCTTGATAGTGGAAGTCACAAAAGTAGAATTGTTCCCTGTAATGACAAGATCATCAACGTAAACCAGGAGATAAGAAATAATTGAACCATGGCTGTAGATAAATAAAGAGGAGTCAACTTTGGAATTGTGAAAACCAAGCTAAATAATAGCATTTTTCAGAGCTGTATACCAAACCCGTGGGGCTTGTTTAAGACCATAGATGGCTTTCCGCAATTTGCAAACATGAGTAGGTTTGGACAAATCTTTAAACCCCGGAGGTTGCATCATGTAAACTGTTTCAGTTAATTCCCCATTTAAGAAGGCATTATTTACATCCATTTGCCTTAACTCCCATTCATTCATAACAGCAATAGTCATAATTGCTCTAATAGTGGCAGGTTTGACAACGGGGCTAAATGTTTCTTTGTAATCAAGTCCTGGTCTTTGATTATAGCCTTTGGCAACAAGCCGGCCTTTAAACCTATCCACTAACCCATCAGCTTTCCTCTTCGCCCTGAACACCCACTTACAGCCCACGGGATTACAATTTGAAGGAGAGGGAACTAAGTCCCAAGTTCCATGTTTCATGAGTGCAGTAAGTTCAGTAGACATAGCCTCACGCCACTGAGGTTGAGATAGAGCCCAACTCACACTAGTTAGTTCAATGGTTGGTGGAAGAGGGTGTTTGGACACGGAGTTAAGTTATTTTGGCTTGAAAATTTGATTCATTGATCTAGTAGTCATTTGATGCACTCTTTAAGGGAGAAATGATGAATTCCGGGTTTGTGGTGAATGCTGATTTGGTGGGTTCTCGAGCTCTCCTAAGGGTTGTGTATCAATGTGAGTGTCAGAAGGTGTGTTACCTGAAGAGGATGCAGCAATGGCGTGAGCACCTTCCCGAAGAACTGGTGCAGGCGATGAGACCGGTATCGTTGATGATGACACGTGAACTGGTGGCGGCTGGACATCAATGAAGAGAGGAAACGAATTTTGATTTTGATGTGTGGGCTGGGAGGGCACAGATTGGGGATGATGTTGATTTTCATCAAATAACATGTGACGTAAGATGTAGATTTTATGAGTATGTGGTTCCAAACACTTGTACGCATTTTAGGTGGGTGAGTAACCGAGAAAAAATACATGGTTTAGACTTGGGCTCCATTTTATTGGAGTTGTAGGGCCGTGTAAGTGGGTAACAAAGACACCCAATTTTTTTTAATTTGAGGTAGTTTGGCTTTTGGCCAAATAGATTTTCATAAGGGGATCTGTTTTGAAGAAGAAGTGTGGGCTGCCTGTTTATGAGATATGAGGCAGTTTGGAATGCATGTGGCCAAAAAGAAAAATCAAGAGAAGCATCATGGAGAAGTGTAAGACCCGTTTCAACAAGGTGTCAATGACGACGTTCGAAAACCCCATTTTGTTGAGGGGTGTGAGGAGCGGTGGTGTAGTGAGTAATGCCATGAAGTGACAAAAAGGATTTTAATGCAATAAACTCACCACCATTGTCAGAGTAGAGTGTTTTGATTTTTGCTTGAAAACGATTTTCAACAATTTTTTTGAAGTGTGGAAAAATACTAAAAACACCAGATTTAGTGACCATTGGATAAAACCACATATATTTTGTAAAGTGGTCAATAAAAAGAAGGTAATACCGTGACCCATCAATTCCGGTGTAACTAGCAAGGCCCCAAACATCAGTGTAAATTAATTCAAGGAGAGCGTGACTTCGGAGACTAGTGACACCAAAAGGTTGTCGATGTGCTTTATTAATGAAACACGAACTCATTAATGAAGAAAAAATTTTATTAGTTGATGTAACTGGAAGAAGAAATTCTTAACAAGATTGTGAACGACTTTGAAAGATGGATGTCCAAAACGCTTGTGTCAACTATCAATCGAGACCCGTTCATGCACATTTGCAACCATTGGAGACGAGGAAGCTACCATTTTTCCCGGAAAGGTGTAGAAGCCATTGTCACATGCTCCTCGTATGAGAATCGCCCCCGCGATTTTGTCCTTGACAAAGAAATGAAAAGGGTGAAACTCAACAAAAACATTATTTTGTTTGGTAAGATGATGAACAGAAATTAAGTTTTTGCAAAGATTAGGAACACAAAGTTTATCACGGAGTATAAAAGTTCGGTTAGGAGAATTTAAAGCCAATGAACCAATGTGTGAGACTGCCAAACCTGAACCATCACCAAGAATTACTTCATCAATGCCATCATACTCTGAGTGAACAGATAAATTAGCAAGATCACCCGTGATGTTGTGGGAGGCAGCCGAATCAAGAAGCCAATTTTTGTCTTTGCCCGTAGAGGTCTGAGCACAATTCACAGTTACACCATTTGAATGGTACTGAGGACAGAATTTAGCTATGTGACCCAGTTGGTCACAAATTTGACACTTGAGCTGGTAGCGTCTGAAGGAGTTATTGGACTGGCCCGAACTATGGTATGATCTACGACCATCACGCTGAACATAATTCTGAAAAGAAGCAGAGCTGTTGTTGCGCTGTTGACCACTGGATCTTGAAAACTTCTTCGCAAGATATCCGTGTTTCTTCCGATGTGTATAGTTGGCAGAAGCAACTAGCTGCTGGGTTGCAGCTTCCAAACGCCGGAGGTAAGTCTCATGGCCTACCAAGAGATCATGTAGCTCCTCAAACGCCAGCGAGGTCTCCCGTGCTCGGATTGGCGCTGCAATCTCCCTGAAGTCAAGACCTAAGCCATTTAAAATATAAAGGGTCAGGTCATCATCCGAAATCGGATGATCAATAATGGCGAGTTCATCAGCCAATGCCTTGACCGCATGCAAGTAATCAGAAATCGACTGATTTCCCCGCTGAATTAAAGTAAGTTCCTCCTTCAATTGCATAGCCCGTGTCCTTGAACGACTAGCATAGAGGTTATAGAGTTTTTTCCGGGTGTCACTAGAGGTCTTGGCCGTGGCTATGAGGGGAGATGTGGAGGCTAGGATGGCACTTAAAATGAGTTTGTCCTGCCGAACCCAATGGGTTTTAATCAAATCAGCAGAGGAGGTACCATCGGAGGAAGGACACAAGGTGGCATCATTACATAATCCAGTAAATCGTAGCCGATGAGGAGTGCTTCGAATTGAGCACGCCATTGGGGAAAGGTGGAGGGAGTCAATTTTTCATTGATTTGGGCAATGATGTTTAGAGCAATAAGAGGCGTAGCAGCAGTGGAAGAAGGCTGAGTATTGAGATTGACAGTTTCAGTTTGATTTGAGGAAGAAGACATGGTTGGGATCGGAATCGTTTGCTCATGAGAAAGGGGCTGCTCTGATACCATATAAGATTTTACACTGCACAGGTTTGAAAACAATTGTTTCCCAGCACACTTTCATTGATATGAATACTGAATTATATACACAGAGTCTAGAGTTCTACTTTAGGAATAATATACATGATTAAGCCTAAATTATGCTACTGTTACGAGAATAGATATATATAGCTGTTACAGAAATTATACACCCCAATTTCAGCCTAGATATATTCTGCTTTGCTGTGAACTTGATCCACGCAATCTTCCTTTATAAATAGAAAGTCATAGCTTACTATTTGTATGGGTACCTCAGAATGTGGGACAGCCGTTGGCTGTGTTTTACCCTCCTTTGTCGAGTAACATTTATACGCTCACACTGTTCAAGTAGATAAAGAAAGCTATGCTTGCTCTTGCTTCCGGTTAGCGAGTAGGAGTAAAGGCTGTATTTGCTATAGTAGTAAAGGCAGAGCAAGAAGTAGTTTGGGTTACGGGGTCAGGGGCTGATGACTTCTAGGCACACACTTCTTTATGAAACTGTAACATTTCACAAAGAGCGTGAGAGGAGGATGCCATAGAAGCATAACTATCTGAAGCAAGCTTGAGGCTTTCAATTATATATTTTCCTTCTACTATCCCTTTAAATTTCTTAGCCATTTACCTCAACAATTAACAATTCATTAGATTATATCTTCATAAGCTATGCTGAGAGACTTTGAAATTTAACATATAAGGCAGTCCTCAAATTCCAGCCTATTGATCCAAGTTAAATAAATTAGTAATATTGGGAGTATTAACGACCTAGAAGTCTTTCATATTTGATTGCTCTATCCTCCTTTTCATTACCTAGGTTTCTTCTCATTATTTTTGGTGATGATTTACTTCCAATCATTCTTTCTCCATATCCTTCTGCGTGAAGGCAAAAAATGAAAAAAGAAGAAAGAAAACAAAAAGAATTTAGAAAGTCCTAGGCTATAAAAATAGCCCAAAAGGCTGAAGTCAATAATAAAATCCATATAAAAGCATCCCTGAGGTTCAGCGGAAAAAGGAAAGCGAAAAAATCTGTAAAATGTTCTAATCTATTAAAATATCCTAAAAGGTGAACCCAATAATGAAAAGCCCATAAAACGCAAGACAAAAATGCCCTGAGACTAAATCCTGAGACACTCATAAATAAAGAGAAGCGTAAGCCTCACTAAATCTATACATAATCCTTGAAAGTGCCACAGGGCACTTCGAGGCATTTAATGAAAGTGCAAAGAAAGATGCATCGCGCACCTCAAAGCCTCAGCAGCTTTTTAAAACAATAGAGAATATAGCTTAATTTGTTGTTCTTCCTAGTAAATCATCCCCTCAATAAATGATATGACAGACCACAAGTAAATGAGTCTTGAAGTGCAAACCTTTAACTGCAGCCTACATTAGATTAAGCTACAGAAGTTCTTGTTCAAAGATTCCCTCGTAAATTATGATAGCTTCCATCTCCTATATGTCTAATCCTATGTAAGCAAACATCTATACGAATGGAAGGAGAGAAAGATTCTATGAAATGATATATATTGAAGAGAATTTAGAGTTATTACCTAAACCAGCATTTCCAAGCTTCCAAGCGTGGGCAGCTACTATATAGATCCAAATACTCAGAAATCAATTCCTGAACATATGCAATTGTACTATAATGGAGCTCCTTACATTAGAGACCAATATGTGAAACTCCTAGTAAGCTGGTAAGACCATGTAAAGAAGCAAAGTAGTGAATGAATACGTTGATAAAAGTAGACAATCCAATACATCAGCCTTCGCAACAGCAGTAATTAAGCAATAATTTAATTCACGAGTCATTTAATGTATCTACATAAAGAATGTTATAGCCAAATTATCATGTACTTATTTGGATATCATAAAATTGATACAAGTCCAACAATCAGCATATTGCTTTATCAGACATGAATTATACTGTGGTAAAACTACAACAATTCCCAAGAATCGCAAATGTTTGTAGTGTCTTTTGGTACAGACCAGAATGTCCAAGCAAGCAATGCACACCAACCACATAAGCTTCGTCTTCATGGGATTCAGAATTGCCTCCGTATATGACATCATCAAAATTTATGGAAACAAGATAATGGGGGTTGACAGATAGGTTAAAACCAATTATAAGAATCAAAATAAACAAGAATGGAATGATTCTACCACACAACTGAAAAAATATTGCATTACTGTGCACTCTTCTTCCCATTACTATAGTAACTGAGATACCATTGAACGAATTTCTTCAATCCAGTCTGGAGATCTGTCGTGGGCTTATATCCAAGCTCCCTCTGAGCCAAGCTTATGTTAGCATGTGTGAACTGCACATCCCCATTCCTTGGCAACTTCATAATCATCCTCTTTGCTTTCACCTTGAATAACCTCTCCAAAATGCTCACAAGATCTGAAACAGGTACAGGAGATGTGTTCCCCAAATTGTAAACACGCAATTGAGCAGGCCTCTTCTTCTTGCCACCACTGCCAGTACTCTTCTCAGCGGTATCCAATGCTCCCAAACAACCCTTCACAATATCATCAATGTAAGTGAAATCCCTGGCAACTGTACCATGATTAGATGCCTCAAAGATCGGAATTGACTTCCCCTTCAAAATATCTCTACTAAAAAAGAAATATGCCATGTCTGGCCTACCCCAAGGTCCATAAACCGTGAAGAACCTCAATCCAGTAAGCGAAAGACCATATATATGGTTATAAGCATGCGCAATCTCCTCACCAGCCTTCTTAGTTGCAGCATATAAACTAGCAGGTTGGTCAGTCCTATCCTTCTCCGAAAAAGGCACTTTTGTATTCAATCCATAAACAGAACTGCTCGAAGCCCACACAATAGCAGGCTGAGGATTTGCGCTCTTGCAAACCTCAAGCAAACTTACAAGGCCTGCAATGTTGCTATGAACGTAGGAACTAGGATTTTCCATCGCGTAGCGTACCCCTGCCTGTGCAGCCAAATGCATAACATGGGTAAATGGGACAATATCGAAAAGCTTGTTCAAGAGGACAACATCATTGATATCACCCTCCANGCAGGTTGGTCAGTCCTATCCTTCTCCGAAAAAGGCACTTTTGTATTCAATCCATAAACAGAACTGCTCGAAGCCCACACAATAGCAGGCTGAGGATTTGCGCTCTTGCAAACCTCAAGCAAACTTACAAGGCCTGCAATGTTGCTATGAACGTAGGAACTAGGATTTTCCATCGCGTAGCGTACCCCTGCCTGTGCAGCCAAATGCATAACATGGGTAAATGGGACAATATCGAAAAGCTTGTTCAAGAGGACAACATCATTGATATCACCCTCCACAATGTACACCCCGGTGCGCTCCAAGAGCGCCTGCCGCGCCCTCTTAAGGGAAGGATCATAATAGTCATTGAAATTATCAAGCCCAAGAACGCCATCCCCACGGTGCTTGAGGGCGGCCGAAACATGGGTGCCTACAAAACCAGCAGCCCCGGTGACCAAAACGGAAATCCCATTTCTTGACCTGATTTTAGCTGAGATCCTGACCCTTTTCTCCCAGGAAGGACCACCATAAAAGTTGGTTCTGAGGGACCTCCTATTGAGATCTGACGTGACAGGAGAGGAAGAAGAAGGTGATCTATAAAAGAACATAAAGATCAAGCCAAGGAAAACAAAGGACCAGAAGGTGAGCTTGGCTAGAGATGAATGCATCCTCAGCCTATTATTGTACGGGAATTTCTCCATCTTAAACTTGCCTGGGGTTGATGGGGGGTTATCAATGTGCTTCATCTGTGACATTACACTCTCAAAATCTAGAAGATTTGAAAAACGGCCAGATGAGAAATCCCCTGTAATATGGCTAATCTAAAGATTTTCTTGAAATAACAGAACAAGTCTAGGGTTTGACAAAATGATTCCAACAAAAATAAAAAAAAGGATTTTTTTTGCCAAATAATTGTACAAAATAAGAAAAATGGCAGGTGGAGGAGCTTTGGGATGGTGCTACGGAAGATTTTGATGCTTTATCGATGATAATCTTCTGGTTTTTTTCGACTGGCTTTTTCTTTTCTCTTCTCTAATTTTTTTTTTTTTTTTTTTGGTTTTTATTTATTAAAATTGATTTTTCGATCTTGATCATTTATTTGGAAGTGGATTCTTCTAGAGAGAAACAGAGAGATTTTAGGGTTGGATTAAATGAGTGGAGGGAGAAGAATCTTCAATTTAGTGGAAGATTAGAGAGAGTGGACTCTTGAAGAGTCAAGAGCATAGTCAAACATGACTACAATTAATGAAAAAATTATGTGTTAATTAATGCCAAAAACATGATTAGTGAATTAAAAAAGGGAGAACTACACTTGGGGTCGCAACTATTGGAAATGTAGCAACTTGGTCGTCGACCTACTATTTTAGCTGTTGCAATCCCCCAACCTCTTATTTTTATGAGTTTTGCTCCAAGTGGGACCTTTATTTAGTATCATACTTAAGTAGTCAACTTTAATTATATCATTCTTAACCTTAGCTTTTCATTAATTAACACGCATGTTTTAAAAAAAAAAAAAAAAATACACCCCCAATGTACAGTAAGTTGCTTGGCAGTAAACCACCCCCTCCCCTGTGATGCTACACATGCACTTTATTTTCAAAGACTGAGTTTTTTTACGAATAATTATTTTCATCAAACATTTTTTTCACATTTTAATTTCATTAAAGGTCTCTAACCTTTATTTAGTATCATACTTAAGTAGTCAACTTTAATTATATCATTATTAACCTTAACTTTTCATTAATTAACACTTATTGTCGCAAATGTTAATTTTCATTCAAAAATTCAGTCAAGAAGTCATAAAAGAATTATTTTCGATCCTATTTCTAAATAAGTAAATAAAAAAATAAATACTAGTTTGACTAAATATTTGCCCAATATTTTAAATTACGTTAATCGAAAGAAAATTATCATTATAGACTATGTGCTAATTAATAGAAGATTTGAGAATAAAAATAATATGAAAAAAGTAGAGGACATAAATATGACAATAAGTAAAAATTAGTGACATTTAATGTAATTAAAATGGGTACAATTCATAAGGATAAAATTGTATTTTAGCTATAAAAAAATGATTTAACTAAAAGTAAGGATGAAATCGTCAAGGAGGTCAAATTATTACCAAAATGAAACGTTGGAGACTGAAGCTACCAAAATAATTAGGTTGGGGACCCTAGAAGAATTGAAGATAGAAGATTGATAAGAGAGAAGGATAACAAAACATTTTATACTTAGCCCATGTTTGAAACCCATTTTGAGGAAAAGAAAAATTTTGGAACAGTGATTGATGTAAGAATGTGTGGTGGTAAAGTAATTAAAAGTTATTGTTTTGTGTGTAATATTATTTTATTCGAAGAATGTATGGTTGAAATGAAGAATGAGAAANTGAAACGTTGGAGACTGAAGCTACCAAAATAATTAGGTTGGGGACCCTAGAAGAATTGAAGATAGAAGATTGATAAGAGAGAAGGATAACAAAACATTTTATACTTAGCCCATGTTTGAAACCCATTTTGAGGAAAAGAAAAATTTTGGAACAGTGATTGATGTAAGAATGTGTGGTGGAAAAGTGATGAAAAATTTTTGATTTGTGCATAATATTATTTTATTTAGAGAATATGTGGTTGAAATGAAGAATGATAATAAAAAATTAATGGGTGTCAAACGGGGCATTAGAATGTTGGCATCATTTTGATTCCATTGAGTTGTTTCAATAAAAAGATTGAATTAGGTAATTAGGATGGGATGACCATAAACTAAAAATCAAATTTTTAATAAATTTGGATAAAAGTTAATAAAATATATGATTGAAAAGTTGTGGATCCTGATTAAACTTAATTTTTAATTTTGACTTAGATTTTAATTCAAGTTTTTAGTGGAACTGAACATGGATTAAAATTAAAACAATGCTTTAGCATAGTTAATTGGAGATTTCATAAGCGTCTGTTTAATTTATTCAAAATTTTCATGGAAAATGAAAAATAAATTCCAACTTCCACTTTTGATACATTTTTTTTCCATGAAATTTATTTTCTTGGTTTTGCTTACATGCTCACATTTTCCTTAATTTTGTGGAAAACCATTTTCCTTTCCAGCTTACTTTTTGTTGGCAATTGAAAAAAATTATAAACACAATAGTAAAAAAGATTATTACTTTTATTGATAATTTTCATGTAAAACAAAGTTAAACGAATGATATTCAGTATGGTAATATATATATTTTTACGATTGGAACAAATTATAGACCCAATAGTAAAAAAAAATTATCACTTTAATGGACAATTTTCATGAAAAACGAAACCAAATGAACACCAAATATTCAACATTTTCTAAGTGAAAAATTTTATCAATCAAATACAATTAATTAAAATTCTCAATAAAACAATTTTTAGGTAATTCAATTTCCTGTAATTCTTTTTCTTTCTATCCAAATTATACTTTTGTAATCAAATGGACCCTAATTCTTAAACAAAAATAGATCTATTTTGATAAAATAAAACCCAAAATACGTCAATTTTCATTTTTTATATATGCCTCGTTAGATCTACATTATTTTCTCATTAAAATGAAAAATATGACCGATACTCATCACATCAACATTTAAAATCAAATTTTCTATCTCTTGTGTGGACCACAATAACAACTATATTTTTTATTTTCATTCTACTATAATTTAGCTCAAACGGGGCCATATTTTATAAAGTTTTCAAGAGACAACACATTGTGGGTGTGTTTGAGCCATATTATTTTAGAAGAATGTATTATGGAATAGTAGATTGATGGAGAATGTGTAGTTGAAAAAGAAGAAAAAATTATTGATGTAATGGAAAATATTATTTTATTTAAGAATGTGTGATTGAAAATGAGTAGAAGAATGAAAATAAAAATTTTAATATATATCAAACACAGACCGTGTGTCTAGGGACTTTGATGTTTAAATAATGAATTTCTCTACTTTACCAGGCCTTAAATAATGAATTTCTCTACTTTACCAGGCCTAGAAATGGCCTGGAAAAGTCCTCATCCCCCCTCCCTCTCACAATGATAGGACCCACCTCAATAAAAAAAACCCCCAAAAAATGAACCACCCACCCCCAAAAGTGAGAGAGCCGAGTACCAACCTGTGAATCAAAGCCTGGTACCCTAGCTCGGCTCTTAAATAATTCATATTTCCTGTAGTACAGATCTCAACCTAGGAAATAATGCAAATTCGTGGCAATTAATGGTACACATGTGAATTGACTAAAGATTGGTTTTTTTTATTAATTTGTAAATGTACATGCTGTGTGCCATGTGTTAAAAGAGAATAAATAAATATTTATTTATGCCATCAACCACTAGGGATGGCAAAAACGCTCACCGGCTCGGATAATTTAGGCTAGGCCCGTAAAAAGTTCGAGCCGATCTCGGGCTCGACTCGAGCTCGAGCTGAGCCCTATTTTTGGGCGTCGACCAGAGCCCGAGCCGGCCCGTGTCACTGGCTGAAACGGCCCATACAAGCAGCATAATAAAAAAATTAAACATAAATAAATTTAGAAGGCTACATGCACAGGCAGTTGCTGTGCGCAGGTAGCTCTTTGCTGCATGTGCCTGCACGCAGGCAACTATTTTAGCTGCCTGTGTGAAATCACTAAATTTTTTAATAGAGTTTGAGCTCAAAATTATATGGCAGAAGCTCAATCTACCTTAATTACCTATATTATAAAGACTAACAGTAGATAGATTTTTCAGTATACCAACTTCAATAAATAAAATTAAGAGACGGCTTTTATCAATCCAAATCACCACATTAAGAAATTAATCTGAAAATTGGACAATGAAAATATAAAACTGATGTCATAGAAAATCAACAACCAATAGACAACATTTTTACCCTTGTATCATACTATTAATTAAAAGTTAAATAAAAGGAAAATAACTCAAAAAGTAAATAACACAACTCATAGAAACCAATAAAGATTAGTATACCATTAAATGAAAATAGAAAAATTTACGGTAGCCAAGATAATATTTTGAATTAAAAAAAACACCCTCGAGCCGAAAAAAGAAATGACTAGAGTAGGAAAGAAACATATTGAACAAG
>CAIGRH010038606.1:0-10706 GCA_903798295.1 Fraxinus nigra | reverse complement strand
CAATTTCTACCATTTTATATATGTCATTTGATAGGATATTTGAAAAATATATATTCTTCCTCAGGAGCACTAATGCTCCTCACACTGTGCGAGGAGCACTACTGTTCCTCGCCTCCTCTCACCGCGCGAGGACCATCCTCTATTTTTTATTTTTTTATATGCATTTGAAAATATCTCCTAATTGTCTCGTCTCTACTTTGTCTCTGATTTATGATTTCAAAGCAGTTCCCTTTGTTTTTCTTCAACCTTTGACGGTGGTTTGGCTCTCTACAAGTAGTTTTGTGAATCTCTTTGCAAGTAGTTTTGATTTTCTCCATATCCATATCCACTTCCAATTCCTACACCCACAACACAATCTAATTCTGAATTTTAAAGCCACTTCAAAAATAAACCATAAATACTTAGTTTGGTAATTTAGCAGAATATTTTGTGGACTTGAGTTATATTCGGATGTAAGCATATGAAAGTGATGAATGATGTGTTTGTATGTGTGCAATTGAGGCAATCTTGGGAAAATGATGTAGTGTAATAATAAATTTTATTGCAAGATATGAATAATAAAGTGAGATTTGTATCTATTGGGCAGGGAAAATGAGATAGGTAGTTGAAGTAAACTATATTTTTTTATTATAGCATTGATGAGATAGTGTTGGTGTTTCAAGAAGTATTGTGTGTTAGATTTAATTTTCCAGTTTCAATTTGCATTCATAAGATAGTGTTGGTGTTTCAAGAAATATTGTGTGTTAGATTTAATTTCCCTGCTTACACTATGTTGAGTAATATCAAAATACATAAAATTCATGGAAGTCAAATTACCCAAAGGCTTTGTTATGTGATTAAGAATTATTTTTTTCATAACATATGGTTTAAATAAATTACTCAAATAAAGAAATTCAATGAGTACTTCAGACCGTGGAGACTTTATTTTACATGACAACCTTATTTGGTTGTTATTTTAGCCGCCAAACCGTTAGAGTGTCTGACAAATTTCAAGGACTTAATTGGAGAATTGTGTAATATTAATTTTGTGGATTTTATTAGTTTTTTCAGCTGGATTTCAATCAATCTTTAGTAAACTGTATTGTCTGACAGATAGTGTTGCTTATATTTGTTTTCTTTAATTTCAAATAGTGAAACGAATGTGGAAATGGAAATATGGTAAATATTTATTGGAATCTCCGAGAATACATCTTAAAGAGATTCATTGGATCTCAATCTTCTAGCCAACAATCTCTGAGTTGTGGGTTGCAATTTGATATTTCTATAAATAAATTGAGAATGCACATGTAGCTATGTCCTTCATCACTCTGTAAGTCAAAAGCAAATAAGTCATCCTCTTCATGAAAATTAGTGTAGTTGCAAGACATTCTTTCCAGCGAATAGAAGCCAACTAATGTGAACGGGAATTGATTGTTTTAACAATAGAAAAGAAAATATGCAAAGTAGCTAACTTTTAATAAACAAGTCTGAACGGGAATAGATTGTCTTAACAATAGAAAAGAAAATATGCAAAATAGCTAACTTTTAATAGACAAAAGAACAAGAATGGAACAATTTTGGATGCTCGATCTCATTTTGTACTTGTAGACTCCCGTTAGCTGAAATAGTTTCCATGTTTCTTTTGGAATCTTCCATTTTCGTCCAACTACATCCAATCACATTCCTCCCCTCTATTTTGTTTAATTTCATACTATTTCTATGTATGTAATTTGATTTATTATAACACACGTCGTTTATGTATTCTATAATATTTTCTCTTGGTTAAATCTTATGATTCTTTTCTCCCGATATTTTTAGTTCGTGTTGGTGACTTCTTCTTCTAAGTATTAACTCATTTAGTCATTTGATGGATTCTTCAACAATCTCTACTGATGGAGAATCTACTTTTGTTAAACATGAGACTACTCTTTCAAACACAAGTGAGGCATACAATGCTTTAATTCGCCAACAACGAAATCAAAGACAAAGGGATTGGAGAAATCGAATCAAAACTGAACGTGTTGATTCTCGCAAAAGGGTAACTGGCACAGTGTTGTCTAGAAGTACTAATTTCAGTTCTGCCCATGTGAATGAAGGAATATTACATCATGAGGCTTCTACTTCAAATCAAGAAACAACTGATGTTTTTGAATGTGTAAAACTTGTAAACATACCAACTACTACATATGTATCACCAGCATGTACCTATTGTAATCATTGTGATGCACACAAAATTCATAGAGAAAGTAAATGTTTTTGTTGTTCGGATCGAAAAGTTAAACTTTATATGCCTGATTCACCAACTGACTTATATACTTTGTTTACTTCTAAAGAACCCAGTTGTATGGAATTTAAGAAAATTTCGAGAGGATATAATAATAATTTTGCATTTACTTCTTTTGGTGTAAAGTATGACAAAGATCTTTTTAAAGCATATAAAGGTATTTATACACTTAGAATTCAAGGTCAAGTATATCATTATGTAAATCAACTTATGTAAACAAATAGTACGCCTTGTTATATTCAATTATATTTTTACGATACGGATAATGAACTTGAAAATCGTATGAAAAATTCAAACAATTTTTTTGAAGCTACTTTACGTATCTTAATTGAAATCCTGAAAGTAAATCCTTTCAGTGGATTCTTTAGGTTTTTAAGTGATATGAATAATTTGTACAATTATTGTATCCATTTAAGATGCCACTCAGGACTCGATCAAAGAATCTTTAATACTCCTACATCTTCTCAAGTAGCTGCTGTATGGGTTGCGAATGATGAAAATGTAGATGTTCGCATTCATGACATTACTATATATGGTCATTCTGGTGATTCACACAGGGTTCATTATTACTACGATTGTTATGATCCTTTGCTTACTTTTCCCATTTTGAGAATCTGGTTGACATGAAGGTATCGAAAGAATTCAAATAAAAAACTGGAAACCTCAGAATTTGCCTGGATGTGTTAGTCTTCTTAGCTCATTAATTCTGCAACCGAAATAATCGAAAAAGAGGCTGATGGTTTGGAAATATATGCTTTATTATCTTTTCTAACTTTTGCAAACTTTATATTCTAATTTAATATTCAAATTTGTTTATCTTTCCATATGCAGTGCTTAATGGAAAGACGAAACGATCTCGATCTCAAGATGAGGATGACAAATTCAAATTGGGATTAGTTATGTTGGTAGAGTGCGCGTTGAAACCAACCACAAGGATTATTGATTACAGAAGTCTTAGCATAGTGGAGAATATTACAACCCACAAAAGAAGAATTGCAAATACTATGGTGCATAAATCTTTTGCTACATGTGGACAACCAACACAATGTATTAGATGCCATTGACAATGGGTAGTTAGATAACATACCACAACTACTATAGCAAATCCCACAAACATGTGTTCCAGGTACTTCCACAACATATACTTCAGTTGGACTTGAATCGATTTCTCCTTCTATGGAGCCGAACTACTTGAATAGAGAACATATAGAAGAAATGTTATGTATGTATAGACATCATATAGTATCAGATATATTACTAACTCTTTCCTCGTGCAAATTTGAAGATAGTCTTTTCGCTGTCAGCACCATAATGTACTACTTGTATACCCAAACCTATAAACAGTCCACTATACATGTTAGATAGTTCAAATCATTCAAATAAAAACAAATATTTGTTTCACAATTAAGTTACTTCCAGTATTATTTTGTATGAAACAACTCTTAATGATCTTCATTAATGTCATATCAATCAAGACCTTCACAAATAGAGACATCGAAAGATACATGCTCCAATATTCTTATACACAATGAAGGAAACCTAAAGTTTGCTGATTTTGGACTAGCACCATCATTTTTAATTATATCATGGATAATTTTGCGTGTTTACTTTTTTTATTTTTGGTTTGCATCTTAAATAAAGAACATAGAAGTCGATATTGTGCTTCTTCTTCTACTTCACAAAAAAATAACCCATTCAACACACTAACACTACCATCGAAATCACGTGACCCGTGCATTGCACGGGCAGGAACTAGTGTATTTTTAAAAGCTACATGTCTCTCAAATAAATAAATAAATAAAATAATTATGCACTGTTCATTTTGTCGTGTTCAAGCTGTTTTCTCTTTTAATTTTTTTAAAACAGCGAAAACGCGTCCTCTATCTTATTTTCGAAAACGCATTTTTGAAAATAAAATAAAAAAAACAAAACGGAAAATGACTAAAACATCGTTTTGGAAAATCTAACAAGAAAACAACGAAAATTCACAAAACACGGGAAACACATTTCTCAACTCTCTCCCTATCTCTTCCCCTATTTTCTCTGTAAATCGATTTCCTCTCACAAATCGACAACCAAAAAAATGAAAACAGACCATGAAGACAAATTCGTTCTATACGGGATTTTCAAATCAAGGTTTTGAGCAGGGTTAACCGAATCGAAGGCTTATCGACTGGCTGTTTGAATCAAGATTTCGCATCTTCAAATCAAGGTTTTGATTCTTTGCTTGTGATAATCTTTAATTATTTGCTTGTTATTCCATGTCATAGTTGTTGGATCCGATTTAGCCTCTGTTTTTTTATTTGTTGGGTGTAAAAGCTGGGGCTGGTTGGATAATAGTTGGGGCGATCAATTCGCATGGGGAAGGGTAGATGGTGGTGGAGGTGGAATTGTAGGTTGAATTCGCAGGGGAAATGGTAGCTGGTGGTGGAGGTGGAATTGCAAGTTATGTATGGGTATTTTTTTTTGGCTATTCTTGCTGTTTGGGGGTATTTGTTCGGTGGTGAAGGCGGAAATATTAAGGCACAATAACAAGGCGTAGAATAGCAAGATAGCAATAGATTCAGGGATAATGGATGTTGGCGTCACTAGATAGCCAGAGAATAGATTGTCCCAATTATCTTCCAATGCATTTTTGAATAGCAGATACCTTCCAAATTTCTCTATGAGTGAGATGACTTTGATCTAGGTCAAATTTTTTTGCATAACCAACATTCGCCTGGGCAAAGATCCATAAATTGATTCCCCATTAGCCTGGACAAACTTCTTGTGAAACAATGAATCCAAATGTGGATGTTAAAATCATTGTGAAATCATATTCTCCATCTTTCTGATTTTGTCTTGCTTCAGAAATTTTTGATTAGTCAAAGATTAATGATGATAAGGTTGACATGGATACCATGTCATCACCTGTCCCTTTTTCGAATAGGTGGGGATTGGGGATTGAATCTCAAAATGCAAAGAAAAGACTATGGACATTTTAACTGAGCTCTTCAGGGGCTGCATATTCGTCCCCTACATTTTCAAAACTTTTGAAGGATTAAACGNCTTTCTGATTTTGTCTTGCTTCAGAAATTTTTGATTAGTCAAAGATTAATGATGATAAGGTTGACATGGATACCATGTCATCACCTGTCCCTTTTTCGAATAGGTGGGGATTGGGGATTGAATCTCAAAATGCAAAGAAAAGACTATGGACATTTTAACTGAGCTCTTCAGGGGCTGCATATTCGTCCCCTACATTTTCAAAACTTTTGAAGGATTAAACGCTGAATATCCGTTGATAGGCATGGAAGTAGAGGCGAAGTTTCTCTTACTCTGTATTGCTTTGGAGAATGTTATAGGAAACACTCCTATAATTCCTAACCTAGCACACGGTTCACCTCAAATTGGGAAATTGAGTTCTATGTGCCAGAAGTAAATATAAAGACTAGGTTTCACACAATACACTTGATTATTTTACAATGATTTTATAATTGAATAAATCAACTCCCTATAGGATATGATTATTAGGTAGTAAGTGGTGCAAGTAGCTTCTCTGTTATTTCTTGGTCAACAATTTATTCTCAATGCCTCAACAAAAAGCTTTATTCGACCTTCCCATGTATGAAATGCGCTCATTGTGAAATCAACTATGTAATTTCTATGAATCTTCAATTGTGTCTTCATGGCTAAGTTTCAAAATTTTTAAGTCAATTTGTTATTTTTTATCTGGAATTTATACGGGATTCAATTATTTATTGATTTTTACCTCTTACGGTACTTTGTATATTCAGAAATACAAAACGAGTTCAAGACTGAAAACTGAAACACGAAGAAAACGACCCCTTAATTTCTAAATTATTACTATTAAGTACATTGTACTTCTCCATTTAAAGAATGTTATCTTATATGCAGCAATACTTATAAGTTGTTCTAATTATGTTAACATATAGCCATAGATAATGTTTCTTAAAGCAAGCTGTATATTTCTCTCAATTTCTCGAGTGTTGTTCCTCTTAGATTTCGTCTTGGAACCCCTTCTTAATTGTTCAATGATCTATTATATGAGTTAAGTGTGTGTTTGAGAGACATTATTTTGGAAGAATATATTTTGAAATAGTAGATTGATGGAGAATGTACGGTTGAAAAAAAAAAAGAAAAAATTATTGAATTGATGAAAAATATTATTTTATTGAAGAATGTATGGTTGAAAATGAGTAGAAAAATTAGAATGAAAATTTTAATGTGGCTCAAATAGTGGCTAATAAATCCATATTTGGCAATAATTATTTTTAAACTTTTTTTACATACTTATTTTCAACCATACATTTACAAAATAAAATATTTTACACTTAAATTTAATTTCTTTTTTCTGCTTTCTAACTGTATGTTCTCCTAATTGTTTTTTTAAAAAAGCAAGTCTACACTTACGGAACAAAAAAAAAAAACCAGAAATATTACCGATTACGCACATGGGGGTGGATCCTATTTTTTGTACAATATTTAATTCACATGGCGCCACCCCCATGTATTTTTGTTAAAAAAGTTTTTTGTACAAGCAGAATTTTTGTTTTTAAAAATAATGACTATTTCGGGCTAAAAGCAGTCATTTTCTTGATTTGGCCCCTATTTGACTCACTTTATTTTTTTTATTCTCATTTTTAACCACACATTTATCAATAAAATAATATTTTTCATCACATCAATAATTTTTTGTTCTTTTTCAACCACATATTTCTCATCACATCACTTCAAAAAAGTACATTCTCTCATCTTAATATGCACCAAACACACTCCGGATATTCATCACTATGGTCCTAGTCCGGTTACCGAACCCACGCCAACCAATGACTTTACACAAGCTGAATCTCACCCCCTTCAAGCTTTTGTCTGTTTCTGTGTTCAAACTCGCAACGCCTCTCAGTTCTTTGTAATCCACTCTTCTATAAACGCCCAAATCCACCCATAAATCCTTCACCAGAGGCAAATAAATTCCCCCTTCATTGCTTGATCTGAAAAATCTGATACTTAAAAATTGGAGATTTCGCAGCACGCGAGAATGGGGAGAGGAGGAGCGTTGAGCGAAGGCGTGTTGAAGAAGATTGTACTTTCCTACACCTACGTCGCCATATGGATCTTCCTATCCTTCACTGTAATTGTCTACAACAAGTACATCTTGGATCGGAAAATGTACAACTGGCCGTACCCAATTTCTCTTACAATGATTCACATGAGTTTTTGCTCTTCCTTAGCCTTTCTTCTGGTTCGAGTATTCAAGGTAGTCGAGCCTGTCACCATGTCTTGGGATCTTTATTTGAAATCTGTGGTACCAATTGGGCTTCTTTATTCGCTTTCACTTTGGCTTTCAAATTCTGCTTATATTTATCTCTCCGTGTCATTTATTCAAATGCTTAAGGCCCTTATGCCTGTTGCCGTGTATAGTATTGGGGTCCTTTCTAAGAAGGAGATCTTTAAATCGGAGATCATGACGAATATGATTTCGATCTCCATTGGGGTTGGTATAGCTGCTTATGGGGAGGCTAAGTTTGATACATGGGGAGTTATGCTGCAATTGGGTGCTGTGGCTTTTGAAGCTACCAGGCTTGTTATGATCCAGATCTTGCTCACTTCCAAGGGAATAACCCTTAACCCTATAACTTCTCTCTATTACGTGGCACCCTGCTGCTTGATTTTTTTGTTTCTCCCTTGGGTTTTTGTTGAGTATCCCCTATTGAAGGAGACCTCCAGCTTCCATTTGGATTATTTAATTTTTGGCACCAATTCTCTCTGCGCATTTGCCCTGAATCTTGCGGTGTTCTTGCTAGTGGGAAAGACCTCTGCATTGACCATGAATGTGGCTGGTGTAGTTAAAGATTGGCTCTTAATTGCGTTCTCATGGTCTGTGATTAAGGATACTGTGACGCCGATCAATCTGTTTGGTTACGCGTTGGCCTTCTTGGGTGTTGCTTATTATAATCACGCGAAGTTGCAGGCACTCAAGGTGAAAGAAGGACAAAAGAAGGCTCAGCAGCCTGATGAGGAGGCTGGAAGGTTGCTGGAGGAAAGAGAAGGGGATAATAATGGTTCCAGGAAGAACGAATTACAGGATTGATTTGATATTTGATCCTTTAATGCTGTTTTTTTAGGATGAGTCAGGGAATGAATAGCAAATTGAAGGTTAGATGCTGCTTTATGAGGATGATGATCGGCTTTTGTTCTATTTTGGGTATGCTATCTTAGGAATTTACTCCATATCTTAGCTATTTTGTCTTCCTAATTTATTTTTCTTGAGAATGATTTGAGGCTTACTACAATTCTTTCTGATATGTATTCAACACGTCGGCTTCACTAGATTATAACATCTTTCTCTTAAATGAGTTATGATTAGGAAATTTTTTATAATGACCAGAATTTTATACAACTACTACTATTCCCAAAAAAATTGAGCCAGATTACACGAATAATTATTGGAGATCTAAAGCAACAACTGAGATGTTAAAAATATCAATTCTTATCCTTTTGTTTATTGGTGAGACAACTTCAGTTAGCTTGGTTCTTTAATGTATCTGAGTTTTTAAGAGTAGTTGAGACATGTTTTGTTTTTAAGTTTCGGCAATTAAGAGGTGTTAAGACATACTTTGATTAGATTTGAAGAGGTTTTCTTCATAAAAGTTAATATGCAATCTTAGTTGAATATGTTAAGGATTAAGAACAAAACTAATAGGATTTGTTATGTTGCTGAAAGTTTAGCTGCTTTGAATCTTAGTTGAATCCAAGATTTAGTTTGTTGCTGTTGCTAATAGCTTAGTGAGATGAGGTTCACTTATTAACTCCTATGGAATACATGCCTGTTGCTCTTTAGTTCCATTTTCAAACACACTTTAGATTTATTCTTCACAAGTTTTAGCTGGCTTGTTTTGTTTTCAGCCATATCTAATCTGTACTGCTGTTGCTCTGATTTTTAGATGCATATTTATTGAACTGAGACCCATGAAAGAAGGTTTTCTGTATTTTGTTTTGATTTTCATCACAAATTTCACAATCTGTATGCATGCTTTAAGAAAGCTATTTGAGGCTCATGCCTCACCTGAGGGTTTCATGAAAACACCTCAAAGTTTACTCCTTGAGCACCATTTGCGAATAAGCCTCAATAGACTAAGGTGTTTGAACACGTCTTGCATTTTTTGGACATTTTATTACTCGTGTTTTATTATAACTAGACAGAGATAATGGTTTGTTAAACTTGTTTCGAGTCCTTTTTCCTCTTAAATGTCCAATTTGCACACCCCGCTTTTCTCAAAATTGCGAATAATGCTGACTGAGTCATGACTCGTCATTTTGACTACAAGTCATCATTTCTAAGTGTATATTATCGAAGAAGTCTACGTATGATAATCCTCTAGATACAATTTTGAAGAAAAAATCTACGAACTGAAGATAGCCCTTCATAAATTGAAGCAAGCACCGAGAGACTGAAAAATTGAAGTTTCGGGTGTATCCTCATACAGCATATCAAGATTATACGGCATGTTGAGATTTCTCTTCCTTATTGCTGCTGCAATTACTTGAAAAATTGGACTATAGGACTTCCCGAGCTCTTCTTATACCCATTGAAGATTAAACTTAAATAAATGTGTCCCTTCTAAAAAAACATTAATTAAACTTTTGGACGAGGTGGTTCAATGGTACCTGTATCTTCTAGTCCCGGAAAAGAATATCAAAATGGCTATTAACATTGCGATGGAACAAATCCCATAGGCTAGACTTCGACCCACTTCGTGTTGTATGTGAACAAGCACAGTAACTGCTATCAAAGTTCCAACGCTTATGAAGAAAAAAGAATCTGTTGAAGAAATAAGCCATTTGAGATTTCTCTTTTTCATCTTTCTCATCAAATTGATCAGTTCCAAATTCTGAAACACTTGATTTGAGGCCACCAGTGCCTAGTGCTATAAGATATAGAGCAAGGTATAGAATCCCCATTTGAAATTCATTAGCTTGTTTGCAACTAGCATGATGAGGAGAACAAGGTGGAGGTCGAAGATTTGGCAGCTTGGTTCCCTGAATTTTCAGTCACAAAAATTAAAGAATAATAAGCAAACTGAAATCAGAAGCGCACACACAAAAGCTAACACAGGTTTACCCTCAATCGCTACTCCATTAAAAGAGGGGATGGCAAATCACTGTTCATTTTTGTACCATTTGTTTCACACTCAAACTGTTTTTTTTTTTTTTTTTAACATGATAACCGCCTTATTTTCTTTCTTAACTGCCTTCATAAATATCTGTTTTCACTTTTCCAATTTCAATTCAATTTCCATTCAGTTTCTTTATTCTTGACGACCCGATTATTTGCCGACCTATTTTCTGTTGATATTTTATAAATATCTTATGTGTGTGTGTGTGTGTGTGTGTGTGTGTGTGTGTATATATATATATATATATATAGGAAGATGCTACA
>CAIGRH010038553.1:0-19114 GCA_903798295.1 Fraxinus nigra | reverse complement strand
ACCATCCTCCACCCCCAAAATTAAATTAATGTTATTCATCCCTAATATGTTTACAAACTCAGTTTAGGTGGCTGTAGATGATAGGTTAAATGAAAGGTGAAATTAAATGACTTATTTAATTTCACTTATTATTTAATGCCACATTACCGATGGGAATGAATAGCATTACTCCAAAATTAATTATAACTAACAAATTTTGTATATTATTTTTATTTTCCGTGTGAATCTAATTGTTATTTTGTTAAGTTCATATATGAAAATAGGCGTATACTTACTATAAGAATCAAATAGTTTATGGTGTTTGGTGAGGATTAAAATTAAATTTTTAGTAAATTGTGATAAAAGTTTTTGAAATGTGTGGTTGAAAAAATGTGAGACCCATGAAAAATGTGATTGATATTGATTGTTAAACTTTAACTTAAATTAAAATCTGATTTTAATCCGACCCAAACAGCCCTTCGATCAGGTAAAACTAAGAAATAAATTGCATAATTGAAATTTGCAAAAGAAAACGACTATTAAATATTTTAATCAGACGTTCCATTTAATTTAATTTTTTTTTCCAAACACACTATTAATGGTAGAATAGTTCATCGGTTAGATTATTCTAGAAACACTTTAACTGAGTTACCAAAATTAAAGATAAGATCCAATTTTAAAAAGAAAGTAATGATATAAAATGATTTAGCAAGAAATTAATAATATAAAATTAGGGGTCCCGCTTAACTGAGTTACCAAAATTAAAGATAAGATCCAATTTTAAAAAGAAAGTAATAATATAAAATTAGGGGTCCCTCTTAGAAATTAGGGAAATTGGTACATGGGGTCCCCAAATATTAAGCTCATGTTTGGTCCGGGTTAAAATCTGATTTTAATCTAAGTCAAAGTCAAATAATCAATATTAACCACATCTTTCATGTGTCACATAACTTTTCAGCTACACATTTCAAAAACTTCTATTACAATATATTAAAAATCTAATTTTAATTCCCACCAAACACCATCTAATTCCACTGTCACTTGAGTTCCCGTTCTTAGAGGGTGTTTGATAGAGATTAAAATCAGATTAAAATTGAAAATATAGCAGTTATTGTTGACTTTTATTAGATGGGTAGGACTCAATAACGGTAATATTTTCAATTTTAATTGGATTTTAAGCCGTACCAAACATGCTCTTAATTTTTGACAATCACATCCCCAAACTTACATGTAATGTGATCCATTAAATGGTTTCGTCCAGAATTTTAAATGGAGAAACTTTGTTCACTTTGAGTTGTTCGCGATGAAGATTTTTGCTATTGACAATTCTTTTTGTTATTTTCTCTCATCCAAGGATAATTATATGGACATCATAATTTTATTTATTACACCACATTTAATTGTATAAACGATCTTAAATCTTTATTCATTATCATGTTTATATTTTTAACTTTCCTTTTAAGTATCAAAATTATCGGATCACTAAATTGATGGAAACTTGCAATTTTAGTTAGTAAAAAGCAGAAGAATAAATATGGCGAGACGAGCGGCATCAAGTCTACTCCCACTGCCGCCAAGGGATAGGCGAGCCAAGCAATTCGACTTGACTCATTTAACACTTTTACGTCAACTTTTCATTAGTTAGTACATTTTGTCTCAAATAATAGTTTTCAACCACAAAATTGATTATGAATACTTAAAAAAATTTATTTGACCATCATATTTCTAAATAAAAAACTAAATACAAAGTGTGACAAAATATTTGGATATGTATCGTCATGAAAAATAATGTCTATTAATTAATAAAAATTTGAGGATTAGAATGTAACAAAAAAAAAATTGAAACATAAGTACGACAATGATCAAAAGTTGAAAATGTAGAATACGATGAATTAAACAAAAATTATTGTGTCAATATGAATGTCATTCATTTAATTGTTTTTAAGAAATAGGTCACGTGCCTTGAACAAGATTTTTAACAAATTTTTGGACTAAAACCATCTAAAAACTATCAGTAAGTTTGGGATGTTATCACCAAAACATCGAGAATGGGGACTCAAGTGCTACTAGAGTGAATGTTTGGGGACTCCACGTGAAAACATGGCAAAATGTTATTTCCTTGCATATCCTCCATACAAATGACGACACGCTCTAGAGGTAACCATCCCACCTCTCGTCACGTGTATGGTCCAGATTTCACCCTGCCCTGCATACAAGGACAGTTGCGTGACTTGCGTCCCATTTTAAACCTTCACGGCTCCACTCCCACTTTCCTCTCAGCAAAAACCCCTGAAATTCATCTGACCTTTTTGTTTTAACATATAAAATTTGAGAAAAAACCCATATTTTTGTAGGATTTGAGGCTGAATTTGGTGTTATATATGGTGTCAGTGTGCCGGAATCCAGTGCCGGGTCAGGATTTTTATTCCTACAATTACATGGATGGGGATCCGATGAAGATGGGTCTGACGGCGATGAATAATGCTGATAACAGTTTATTGATACCGGCGGCAAGTGGGAATGCGGATCCGGGTGTGGAGGACCCGAATAAGAAGGTCAGGAAGCCGTATACTATAACAAAGTCAAGAGAGAGCTGGACAGAACAGGAACACGACAAATTCCTCGAAGCCCTTCAACTGTAAGTATATGTGTGAAGATTTTTTTTTTTTTCAAATATAATAGGGAATTAAAATTATTTTAGCTATTTGATATGTTTCTTGAATTTTAGTTGATTTTTGAGTTTGTTGTGCTCCTTAATTTTGGAATTAAATAATGATAAAGAAAACTTAATGAAATTTATGTAGAAAGGCTCGGGAATTTTTGGATACTTGGAATATTTCAGGTTTATATTTTGGTTATCGCGTGTCCACTTTATTTTAGTTGAAGGATAGGAGTAATTTCTATTTGCTAGAATCACGAGGATTTGGTATTTTATGATTAGGAGAAGTTTGCATATTAGTATTGCCTCCCTTAAAAAGGAAAACAATATGTCTTGATATTTGGAAACATTAATTTTCAGATTCTTTACTCAGCCCTCGTGTGTTGTGCTTGGGAGAAAGCAGCGGAATGAGCAATTCTTGTGATGTAAACAAATTGGGTTACAACCGCGCATGGTTGAAGTCTCAGAATGTGGAATTTATCCTATTAGAGAAATATTATTTACTACAGAAGTTTAATGTTGTATGTTAAAGTCATTAGGTGATTTGTAGAAGTTTGTATGTTCCATAATTTATTGGACTTACTAGGAAGCCCTGCTTTGCTAACTTAGTGGTTGCTCGAATCCTACTTGAATATGACTTTCAGGAAGTGAATATTTCTTTTTACATTTCAAACAATTAATGGAAATTGAAATTTGATATCAGATTCTTTTTATAGCGTTGGACTTGTTTTTATTTTACTTGGCTTCCTTTTACTTGTCAACTTTCAGATTTGATCGTGACTGGAAAAAGATTGAAGCATTTGTGGGGTCAAAGACAGTTATCCAGGTAATGAAGTTGTTTCACATTTTGATATAATTTTAGTTATTTTCTTTAAATGAGTATAATAGGTAGCAAATTATAGACATCTTTTAGAGCTTTATGCCATGAGGTAATGATATGTGATAATCAATCTGGTCCCTGTTTTGAGCATTTTGGGAGTTTCACATTCAAGAGTCAGTCACTTATCAAGTATTATTTTTAGAGTTGCTAAATTACTCATTTGTTCCAATTATTCAAATAGTTTACCTATTTCGAAAATCAGGCAAATGAAATGCTGTATGTGTTGAAGAAGTGAAAATGGGTTTTCTAAACAATTCCTTTCAAAATTTGAAACTGCCACAAAAAAGGCAAAAAACAATTTCTGGGGAGAATGTGATCTAACTAAGCTGTTCTATTGCGCAAGTGTAGAAGGTAACAAAATATTTTTTTAGAAAACATATGCTCTTAAAATATAAAATAAATTCATCTGTATACAAAATTAAGTTCTAATAAAATGCAATCAACTTGCAAACAAGAGTTATTTCAAATACTCCCTACTTCATCATCTTGCTTTGGTAAATAGTTGGTTGATAGCTTATATATAGGACTATAGTTTATCAAACAGACAACCATATTCTTGCAAACCAGCATCATGATATCTGCTAACCCGTTTGTACTTTTGCTGAAAACTGACTTCGAGTGCTAATTCATGTAAATGAAAGAATATTTGCTGTAAGTTGATCGCTAGGAGTCATAGGTAGTGCACACGCACGCATGTTTCATTGATTCAGCGGTTTCTAAGGAATTTTCTTTGCAGATACGTAGCCATGCTCAGAAATATTTTCTGAAGGTCCAGAAGAATGGAACAAGTGAACGTGTACCTCCACCACGTCCAAAGAGAAAATCAGCCCATCCTTATCCACAAAAGGCTCCCAAAAAAGGTTAGAACTGTAGCTATTCTTCTGTATTTCCTCCATTAATTTTTGCCTGCCATCTCTCAAATTAGTCTTACTTAACTTGGATAGCTGCCTGTTGCAGTTGTGTCTCAAGCCACTGGAGCATTGCAGTCTTCAGCTTCTATGCTAGAACCTGGATATGTTGTGAGGCAGGATTCATTGTCAGTGCCTGGAAATGCATTTAGTAGTGCAGCCTTATCTCCTTGGACTTACAATGCTCTTCCAGCTGGCAATGTGTCACACACGTCAAGAGGTATGTTCCTATAACTTAACATGCTTGTATTTAACCTTGTTTAGAGAAATCAATTGTGTCATCCTGCCTTAACAATGCCTTATACTGGTGTGTCAGATGATATGAGAATAGCCAATTTTACCGTGACACATAATTATAGCAGTAGCAGTAATGAAAGCACGACTCAGCTGTGGCCAAATAACGAATCAAATCCCCAAGTAAAGGAGAAACAAGACCCGCCAACAAAGGGTAATTTTCTTTCATTCTCTGTTTATGATCTGTGGATTTATTGACGCCAGAGTAAATCGGGACTCTGTAACCTCATTATATGTTAGGCCAAAATATATCAGAGCAACTTAAGATCTACAGGTGAATTTGTGAAAGCCTTCCCGATAATGTCCCATGCTCCCATTTGTTGCTTGCAGACTTCTAAATGAGCTGACAGATGTCTCTTTGTGGCATGATGAGCACATTAGATTCGACAACTGAAAGACATGTTATTTTATAGGATTTGTAGTGGGACCTAGGTGTGGGAGTCAGCAAGTTAGATTGAGACAACTGAAAGACATTTTATTTCATAGGATTTGTGGTGAGACCTATATGTGGAGTCTGCCATTGTACTTTCTTTATATAAAAAAAAATATGGAAATTGGGCCCTTAATTAGCTAGAGCATCTAACTCCAGAGAGTTCTAAATCAAGAACCATCAATTTTCCATATACGTAGATGATTATACAAGTGTAGGAAGTTGTTACCTTTTCAAGTTCACTTGTACCTCACTGCTAGTGCTACATCTAGTAATGTTTTAGGATGAGACAGAGATAAGTGGATGACCCTTTCAAGTGGTGGGGAAAATGGTCAGAATAAACTGTTCGTCCACTTGCCCTTGTATACTGGAAAGCCGTTGGTGATACATTCAGGGTGTCTTATAATATGTGCGAGTGAATATGTGTATCGATAATATGTAATTACTGTTGTATATCTAATTAGTCGTGTTCATGAGTGGGTATGTTCATATATAGTTGCATTTCAAGCAGTAGCCGAAGCCATACTGAGAATCTTCAGATTAACTATGATTACAAGGCATTATTTTCATTCAAAAGCTTTCATTTATTTGTGCATGCATATGTTAAATTAGGAATATAATTAACGGTTTGGGTTATCTCTGGTTGATTGTTTGTTTGATGACTTCATTTGTTAGATTTGTTGATTGAGCAGAATTGTGCCTCTGAAGGTCAATAAATATGTATTTGTTTTACTAAAGCTATTTGGTCCATATATGATATACAACTATATGTCTTTGTGGAGAGCATCTCATTCTACAAGAGTTTGTTTGGGATTAACTAATGATGTATTTCCTATTTATGCACATATTAGATTAACGAGTGATGTATTAATGCAACTTTTCGGTGATGCAGTTATGCCTGATTTTGCTGAAGTCTACCGCTTTATTGGTAGTGTATTTGACCCTAATGCAAGTGATCATATGGAAAGACTAAAGAAGATGGACGGCATAAATGTTGAAACGGTAAAGTCAGATTTCAAAGCACCATTAAGTTTACTTTGCAATAGTGCTGGGGCTGCTCAATTATACTGGGATTGGGTGTGAATAATACAAGATGATGTTAATTTTCTTATGAAGACTATCAACTATTGCTAAAGTTTCTATCCATAGAACATCTTTCTCCTGTAACTGGATATATAGGATTTGTGGAGGCGCTCAATTATTGCTGAATTTGTCTGCCAAACAGTGCCTTTGACTTCTCCCACAATTGGATTTTTCTCTTTCCAACCTCAGATAGAGATTGTAAATTTCTTTAATTTTTTCTGCTCTTCTAATCAGCCTGACAGAAGCTAGTTATCATGAAGTCATCCATTCATGATCTCTCGCATCTGGGAAAGAGACTCATATGAGAATAAAATATATGACCTCCCAATAACAATTTGTTAAATCTAGGAAGTGTGGGAAGCCCTTCTTGCATAGCAAGTAGAGGTACAGTGTCCCATTATATTATGACCTTGTGAGCCATTTAGATCAGTCTGTCAAACATGACCGGCTGGCAGAATTCATTTAGTTTTTTGTGTTTTCTGAAACAAGCTTGGGACCAGCTCCCTTCACAAGGCAAAATTGATCCCTCAGCACTAAGATATTCCTCATTAAGTCATTATACAGGGAAGTCCAAACTTAATTAAGAAATAAAATGCTCCTCTGAAGCATGTGCAATATAGATAATTTACTAACATGATTGCACTTTTTTTGCCTGTGTATTGGTTGCTCCTCTTAATCAATTGGATTCATCAGTTATGTTTCTTGGAGTTCTCTGTCAAGCATTTGATTCTGACCATTCTTATTGGTATTTCTTCTCCAGGCGGTGATGTTGATGAAGAATCTATCTGCCAATTTGATGAGCCCTGAATTTGAGGACCATGTAAGTTTTCATTATCCCGGTTTCCATTTCCATTGCCCTTGCCACCTGTTGCTCACAGCATGCTAAGGTTATACTAAAATTTAATGATTTGGTACTTGGTGTTTGACTTTGAGCTGTAAGATGCTTTAAGATATTATTGACATGTCCATGATTGAAGCCAATTTGCAATTCATTTCTACCAATGCAAAGATCCAATCTTAAACTACAAATGTTAAGCAGAGGAGCTATGGAAAGTGACATGAATCATCGATTTCTTGACCATGTAACATTAATGAAACTGATGATCCCTGAACGCTGAACTTCTAAATTATTGGATGCATTAATTGTAATATAATTCACTTTTTGTGTTCATGCATTTTATATGATGTGGCTGCATTGTTCAATTCTCAGCCATGTGTTAGCAACTGTTGTAATTATCTTTGATCTTTAATTTTGGACCCCCACAGTTATAGGATCTTGTCTTATTTTTCTGCTGCCTGCTGCCTGAGGGCTTTTCTATAGTTATTAAAGCCAAGAAGCCCAACTCTATATTCAGCTTTGAGGTCATTTTTTGAACCCTTTGGGGTTTGAATATGAATGAATACAGGAATATCACTGATGGTTTCTTCAAGTAAGCATATGTTTGGGAAAGATTATTAGTAACATTTTTGGAATTTTTTAAGGAGGAATAGTGGACGGGACTACGAAATGCGTGGAAATAATTAGTTGGTAGTTGAGTGTGAGGTTGAAATTAAAGTTGACTGGGTAGTAGGAGTAACTTTCAATTTACTAAAAATGTTCCCCAAACAGAGGTGTACTTTTGACTTGTCTTATATTTTCGGCCTCATTCGTGAAGAATATTTTTTAGGCTGCTGATAGTGTGTATGTGCTTCATTTTAGATTCTTTTTACTATGCCTGGCCTGTTAACTTTAGTTGTTTGCATAGGCATCCTTTAAACTTAGACAAACTTGTAGTCATTGGACAATTTAGTTGAAATTTAGGGGACTTTATTCTTGATCATCCTGCTATGATGTATTTGCATATAATTTTAGTAGTTCTCTCTCTTCATGGTAGTAAAATCTCTATTTCGCATATCAGCTGTTCGTGTTAACATCAGAATAGAAAACTTCCAACTTAAATCTGTTTTTTTGAGGTCCTTGGTGAAGCCTAGCTATGCACTTCATTTGATTGATATACGACTGCTTGCCTACAAAAACCATTTTATCTAATCACTTACCTCAAATCTTGTTTATTTTTGATTGTTGATACAGAGGAGCATGTTTTCATCATACGGTGTTGGCATCGAGAAAGATAGGTTTGATAGCCCTTTGAAAAATCTTCAAGTTGACAAAGTCGGGAATGCAATTCCAACCGCATAGAAAGGGAGGTGTACGTTCATTTGCAGTTTCATAAAGTTCCCATTTTCCACTGCTTATTTCAGGTCTACTGAAGAATATGGAAAGTGAAGGTCCGGGCTCCTATTGCTATGTACCTATCATGTATATCCACAGTTCTGCTACTGTGTCCTATTGAACCTTTCTTACAGAACCATGTCGTTTTTGTACATTACATGTAGAAACAGTGAAAAGGAATGGTCTGTTCTTGTAGGCCTACTGAGACAAATTTATAAAAACTAGTATGTATAGAATTTCCAGGCATATTCGATCTTGAGTGTATATGTTGTGAGATCTTGTTGTTCGAAGTTTGCTCACTAATAGGTAGTGTGTAGATGTACAAGGGTGTTTTTCTTGAGAGGTTTTGTTGAACTTGTGGGGATTGACGGGCTTTTGACAGTTTTGTAACCGTGCATGTAAAGAGTTATATGTTGAGATGCTTTATACGAGGTTGGTTTGTTACACAGTGGCTTACGTTGTTAATTTGCAGGAATATCGTCCAGCACAACCTACATGGGATTTTAACAAGGAACTTTGTGTGTGTTGGTCATGCTCGTCTATGTTTGACTAGGCCGTCTCGATTTGTTTCACACTTCGAGGTGTTTGATTAGCTTTATTTGTTATTGATATTGAAAATGTCATTTTTCAATCAAAATTCTTACTTTTGGAATGCTTGATTAACAATTTTTTTTATGAAGAATATTTTTGTAACTTTCAGTCGTGATCATATTCTCTTTAAAAACAAGAAAAATATTTTCTTTAGGGAGACATCCGTCCCCTCTCCGGTTTACTCACCAATAAAAAATGAATAAATATAATATTTTTTAGGTTGAAAATTAAATCAAGCAAACACATTTGATTAATAATTTTCATACAATTAAATTGTTTAGAATTTTTCTCTCCATGTAAATGTTGAGCTCGATGGTCTAGTACACTTTCGTCATAACAGAATACAAATCATTGCGGCATGGCCCATAGATTGACCATTTTTATCAATTTGGAAAATGGAAAGCATTGCAAGATGAAATTCAAAACTAAAATTGAAGTTCAATGACCCAACGAAAACTAATTAAAGTTCACCGACTCACACAGACAAATAAAGTTGAGGGACCGAGTTCAAATTACAGTGACTGCAGATGAATTATACCTAATCAACTCCTTAAGAAGCAGAGATCAGATGACAACATGGAAACTTGGGTGATACTATTATGATGCACCAGAACTAACCTGTACTAATAGCATTCCATGTGGCAGAATCTCCATGGCAAAGCATTTGAATTGAAAATATAAACGGAAGAACTAAAGTGTCGTAATTCGTCATAATTATCCACAAACAACAGCCTGTTTAGAAAGTCTTTCATTCCCCATTTTCATTAGGCTTGCAAATTTCAGTGCACAACACCACTGTCATTCACATATATGTACACACACACAAACCCCGTGATGATTGTTTCTGGGGATAGCATGCTCGACAATTAACGAAAGATAAACCTTACAGCCATGTTTTAACTCTTTTATCACATTCGACTATCTATGTGGGAAACCCATGTCTAACTCATGATGATGAATTCCTTGGTTACGACCAGCAGCGAGAGGGTGGATCTGCTTTGACCTTGCCTGAATTTCCAATTCAATTAGCCTTTGAAGTGACTCGGGGTTGCCTCCGGAATTGATATCAGGAGCTGATACAATCATGAGAATAATATGCATTAATTTTCATACGAAGACAATGAAATATTAGATTATGTGTTATATATATTCTTATTCTAGACATTACAAGGCATGCCAAGATGAATATGCTTGTTGACAGCAAGTTACTGAGAAAATAAGCAAATTTTGCATGAGTTTTAGGGCATATTTGGTAAAAGCTTAAGAGAGTGTTCGATATATAGCTCAAAATCCAATTAAAATTGAAAATATAGCCGTTGTTGGGTCTCACTCGTCTAATAAAAGTCAACAATAACAGCTAGTTTTCCAATTTTAACCTGCTTTTAATCTCTACCAAACACTCACTAAATGTCAAACATACATTTTATCAAAATAAATTTTGTACGACCCACTACTACCCACATATTACCACATTTCATAGGACCCATAATTTATAATCACTCGGAAGCATGTTCTATGAACTTTAGATAACGTGCTATGTTTTTGCTCATTATTCAACTGTTCAGTTCAAAAATAAGCAAGATAAATATGCAGTTCTTAGCAACATAATGGGACAGTGCAAATTCGAAACTTCTTACATGGAATTGGCATCCCAAGACTGCCAATGTTGGGTTGGTCTGGTCCAAAAGGAAAACCTAGAACTGGATTCATTTCCCGAATAAAACCAGTTGGTTGATTGCCAGGACGAGACACTGGACTGCCCCTGGTGAACTCCGGTAATAGGTGAGGAGGATTCCCTGACATCTGCATTTGATGTAGGATTGAAGGGTTGTGAGCATGGACATCAAACCCAGCAACCCCTGCACTAGAGCGATTAAAAGGCGGTTGGATCATATTTCCAAGAAATTGGTGATCGACGGGAGATTCCTGATTAAGTACGACGCCTGGATCCATGAACTTCAACTGGGAAGTTGAGTGGGCACGACGAGAATCCATGGGATGACATAATAGCCTCCCAGGAGTCATTTGTGGAGGTTGAAATTGGGACGATGATTGCTGGGTCATAAGATAACTATAGGGCATATTGGAATCCATTTGTTCACGTGGTCCATGTATAAAGGGCAGACTTCCTGAAGCAAGCATAATTTGTTTGTCTTTGATGATGGCATTGGTAGCTGACAGTTTTTCTGGTATGTCAAGAGGTGCATTTGAATTACCAGTTGGAATAAATGTCGAAATCTGATGATTCTGATCACCTACAGAAATTAAGCTCTCCTCTTCAGGCAGCTGAAACTCAACTGCCCCATCAAAGCCACCATGTTTAGAGACTGCTTCAGTATGATGATTTGAATCAATTTGGGAGGAGTCATATCCCAGCCAGTTCTCACCCTTGCCTGTTTTGGTTTGCTTTCGCTGGTTTGAAGTCAAATTACTATTATCATGATTCGTCCTTCCAAATCCGGCTTGATCAATTCCCAAAGAAAAAATATATTTATCCACTATTGGAAAGGATATTCCATGAGGGTCCGGAACATCAATTCGTGTATACTCAACTGGTTCCCTTTGGATGGAAACAGGTGCATCAACCGATTGCAGCTCCTTCATGAAAGCAGAACCAAAGAGAGATTCCATTGTAAGAGACTTCCCCAAATTATGAATATTCTTGGTGCCCACTTCGCCTTTAGGTTCATGTACAGCATTGCCCTTATCATGTTCTTTAGAGACTAGTAGTTTGCCTGCAAACCCCAGATCCATACTAGAGTTCGGGGTCGAATTACTCGTGTCTATTCCTTTCTGCAATAATGAAAGCAGGTGTCCAGATGCATGATCATCAACATGCTCACTTGGCTGCTCAGTATTCGCACTAGTAGTATTCCAGCCTTGTAACATTGGCTGCAAATTTGTTGTCTTTGCACTGTATTCCGACAAAATCGATTGTTCAAGGTCTTCACAGGTAAGGACAGCAGGAACAATCTCTTTTTTGTTACTAATGCACACCTGCTCAGAGACCCCATTAGCTGCAGATGACATGCCAAATCTTAACTTATTACTATGCTCGGAGCTCTTGTAGGAAAAATCACGTGGAAGGTTGTCATCTGTTTTCAAGCCAGAAACTTGATATCTGCCCTTGTCACCACTGACGATTAATGATAGCAAATCATTGGGACTTCCAGATGTGATATCATCCGTTGGCTTTGCATCTGCAGTGCAATAAAAGGAAAAATATTAAAAACATATAGAGAAAAAACCTTAGAATTTCTTACAACATATGATGCAAAATATTTTAGCACTGTACCTTCCTCGAATAACCATTGGGAAAACTTTGATGACTGGACAGAGTTCCACTTATCATCAAGTTTACTATCATGACACTAGAAGAGTTGCAACAAATAAGGAAGCATTAGTAATTATAGACACATACAGTGCATATTAAGGGAAGAATAAGTGACATGGAAAAGCTTGATAGATTGGACACGAGATATAAGGTAAGAACCTTCTTTTTCAGACCAGAAATCATCAATCACCCCACAATTTAACAAACTAAATCTACCATAGGGTGTCTCAAACAAACAAATCATCAAAAAGAATGGGAAAAGTGCCGCATAGTGAAATAATATTACTCAAGTTATAGATGCAAACAAGAACATGCCTAGCACAAGTAGCCTAACTAACAATCATATAACAGAGCATCCATGGCATCAAATCAAACTTCGTAGATTTTCAGGGAAGATTTAAAAGGTATCCATATATTTTTGTTATAGATTTATATATATAAGGCGTCCATATCTCTGTATGTGGTCAAGGACCGGGAAAATGAAAGCAATAAAGCCCCAGCATTATAATTAAGATTGTATTTTAACTTATGAACGTTCTAATTGCTCAATTTGAGAACAGAAAAACATCCCTGACAATCTACGACATTTTTACCCTGCTCATTCCAGTCACTCTTACATCTCCATTTGTCGCAGGACCAGGACAAGGAACATTTAGAAGCATATTTAGAGCAGTAATTACCTCAGCTGTATCGGATCCGCCTCCATTCATTGATAATGTGCTGCTAATTTTTTTATCCAAATTTAGCATTGGATAACTTACCCTGGACTCGCCTACAATTTTGTCTTCCAATATCTTGGAATCAAGTTCAAAGATTTCAGGGTCACCCAAGTTTTGTTGATGAGCATCTAAATGTTTAGAATTCTGGTGTAACTGATTTTCCATTCCAAGTTTATTGCTTGCCGAATTTGAAGTTGGGTCAAAATTTATGTTTTCCCCCTTGTTCAAATGCAGTGCATGCTTAGTCTTATCTTCAGGNGCTGTATCGGATCCGCCTCCATTCATTGATAATGTGCTGCTAATTTTTTTATCCAAATTTAGCATTGGATAACTTACCCTGGACTCGCCTACAATTTTGTCTTCCAATATCTTGGAATCAAGTTCAAAGATTTCAGGGTCACCCAAGTTTTGTTGATGAGCATCTAAATGTTTAGAATTCTGGTGTAACTGATTTTCCATTCCAAGTTTATTGCTTGCCGAATTTGAAGTTGGGTCAAAATTTATGTTTTCCCCCTTGTTCAAATGCAGTGCATGCTTAGTCTTATCTTCAGGCTGTCCATTAACTAAACTACTTTCTTGTGATAACTGCCTCTCTAAACTATTGTAAGTACCATTTTGGATGGGGTTGGCTCCAGCATGGAAGAGGCTTTCCCCTGTTATAGGGTTTTCAACCTGTACAAGTAAACGATGTTATCAGCGCATTATGAATGAAGATTAAAATGATTAGTGATGCTTTCACAAAAGGGATTCTTATGAATTGGGTAGCAATTTAAACACGATGCACTATAATGGAAATCATGTAGAAAAAATGAACCACATAAAAGTGATAAGACTAACTAAACAGAATATCGCTTACAACTTGTCAATTCAGTCCTGTCCCAAAACTGGGGAAACATTCATTAGATATAAAAGAGGATTACTAAGTCACCTGCTAGTCAACTAGACAAAAATGCACTCTCAAAACATATAAACATACACATGTATGAAGGTGTGGCAACAAGAGAAATGTACTTCTGAAGAGAATGTTTATGACAGGCCCGGGCATATATTAGTCTATTTTATGAAATCAGTTCGGACAAGATGGTTGGCCAGTAATGGCCATGCCTCTGTCAGCCATAATCGTGTCGCTGATAAGCACTGCTTAGCAAAAACTAATCAAAACAGGCAAAATCACAATGTTTATCCAACAACCACTAGCAAGTCATTCATGAGAAGGAAAAAGAACTTGTAAAGAAGTAAAAACTCAAAATACTTTAAAAAGATGCTAGAGGTTAATGATTGCATATTATGTGCCTGTTATTAATGCCTTTGACTAACAGTTATGTAAAGCATAATTGAATCTCCAATCAAGGAAATTATACAAAAAAAAAAAAGTCAAGAAGAAAACATCATACCACTGACAAAGGAGGATGAATAGAAGATTTTACGCCGAAACTCTTATCCAGAATATTGTTTGTAAAACCTGGTGGAACAAGTGGCCTAGACGCAGGAGAGTGTGAAGCAAAAGAAGATTTTTCAGAATCATTTAAGACAGGAGCTGTGGAGGAAGAGTCCAATTCATTGTTCCTGTTCAAAACTCTCTGTTTCTCTCTGCTATCCTCCAATAATTCACCAAGGTCTGAGACATCATCAGCTTTATGCTTCTCCAGGTTTAATCTTTGCTTATCTTGAAGAGCCTTATGTTGTTCCTTCCTCATCAACTCAAAAGAGGCTGAAAAGGACATTTATTATAACTGGGAACATAACCCAAAATAATGAAATATAAACTAGCAAAACCAATAAATTATTAGAGATATCAACTACACAATTGTGAGCAGAAAGGAATGATACCTCTTCTCCTCCTTTCCTCCTCTGCTCTATCCTCACTAGTTGACTCCGTTGAACCAAATGTTTCATCATTGTAAGAGTCGGTGTCTCTCCGTGGATAAGGCACTGCCTGAAATTATTATAAATGGCACGAGATAATGTTTAGAGCAGTGCTTGTAAGTTTCATTTCTTTGCATCATGGATTCACAAAGTTATCCAGAGGTAAATAGACAGAGAAAACAAAGAAAAAAATAATAGATGAAGAAACACAATAGCTCGCTAAACCAAACTAATGAAACTGAGGTGCAAGTATTTTAAATAGAATTTAGAAAGGATGACTTAACCTTGTAAGGTCGTGGAGGATGGTATGGTTCATTGCTCTTCCTAAGTTGATAGTGGTCATTTCCTTGTGCCTTTGAGCTGGCGATCCCAGCTGTAAATCCAGATGTTTTTGGAAATGAACCACTTCCTAGAAGTCCGTCGTGCTCAGGAGTCTGCCAAGGCCTCCTTGACTGATGGCCATAATGCCTTCCTGAATATATAATGGAAAGTGATCGAGTCATCAGATCTGAAGACAAGTAGATAAAAGAAGCAAGGTAGGAGTGCTCATAGTGCACAAACATCAGAGCACTGGAACACAAAAGTCTTATTTACATTAGAATATCAAAATTTGTGTGCTTTAGCTTTTTAAGTAGGTAAGTGCTAGACCAAGAAAAAGAGGCACAGGGTAAGTGTGCAGGTGTATAGTTTAGTACAAAATAAAGGACAGGTGCAAGATTTGTAAGAGTTGGTTCCCCTTATCAGAATCAAAGTTTCGATCTCCTACGAAAATTTATGAAGGGAGACAGAAAAGGAATAGGAGCAATAAATCACCATAAATAAAAACTCATTTTGTTTAAATAATAAGCTGAAACTCAGCAGCTGACAAACAGAAGAGAATGGGAATAAAACATTATAAAAAAGGTCTTGCCCTAGAATTTGTTCCACAAAATATTCTAACTAAAGCATTTATAAATACATAATCTAATATTTCAAATCTACTCATTTAGGGTGTGTTTGAGTCACATTATTTTGGAAGAATGTATTCTGAAATAATAGATTGATGGAGAATGTGTGGTTGGAAAAGGAGGAAAAGTAATTGATGTGATGGAAAATATTATTTTATTGAAGAATGTGTGGTTGAAAATGAGTAGAAGAATGAAAATGAAAATTTTAATGTGTACCAAACAGTAGACTTTTTTTTTTTTTTTTTTTTTGGAAGAATGTATTTTGAAATTGTCGATTGATGGAGAATGTGTGGTTGAAAAAGAAGGAAAAGTTATTGATGTGATGAAAAATATTATTTTATTGAAGAATGTGTGGTTGAAAATGGGTAGAAAAATGAGAATGAAAATTTTAATGTGTACCAAATGGGGACTTAAATGGGTCGAAAAATGAGAATGGAAAAATGAGAATGGAAATTTAAATTTTTTACATTTTAAGTCAATGGGACAATCTCAAGATTCTTAACATTTAAAATGGAAATTTGTAGTCATAATATGTTGACAAATGGCTAATCACATTCTATAAAATCAAAGATATGGTTTTCGCATGACTTGAGACGCAGAATTAAAGTTATATCTAGCACTTCCTTTTCCCCAGAGAACCGTGAAAGAGGAATGTGATCACAAACATACCAATTCAAGCATTTCAAATATGCCTTGCAACCAAGCTTCCTTCTCACAGACACCAAAAAGTTTTCAGTGCATCTAAGAAGCATGGACAAGCACTCGGATTCGCGACTTGGGGTACAACATGACACGGACAAGCCGACGCGTGATTTTTCGAAAAGTAGCATGCTGGGGGAGACAATGGTTTAAATTTTGTGAAGTTGTACATTTTATGCAGTCTATCTTTATTTTTATACTTTTTATTTTAGTAAAATCAATAGCTTTTTAGTTTTAAGTGAAATTCTTCTAAATCAGAGAAGTAGCCAGTTGCTATATTAAAATAATATTGAAATAAATCAAATATTGCAACTGCCAAACGAAGAAAATAATATAGTAGTGTCCAATGAGTGTCAGTTTCTGAAACAACATGACAGGTGTCGGACATGTACACATCACCCTTGTACGAGTACCCATTCTTCGTAGAAGTGTGTCCACAGTATTATGTGGTTCTACCTCTCCCCTTCAACTACTGTCTACACATATCAAGCATGCAGCATGCTCCACTGTTATACTTGGCTGATTTCCTTTATTTTAATCACTATCACAGAACCAACATAATCAACACACAACAACAGCAGGTATAACTGAGCATACAGACGAATCTTAAAAGCAACCTGAATCCACGTTGGATTTTGAGTCGATATCTTGATCACCCTGCCCAGAAAATTGGCTTCCCCGTCTTCCATAAATGCCTCGAGAGTAATTATCAGAATCTGCTCGAGTATTCTGCGATGAGCCATACTCATTGCGTCTGAAACCTTGTGATGACAAGCTCCCAGGCATTCCTGGTCGATCTTGTATGCTTTGCAAGCCATCCTCAAATTCACTGCCTCAATTTCAACAAAAAATATATATTTAAAACACGCAACTAAGTTTTCAAGTGCGTACAAAAATACCAAACAAGCAACAAAACAAACTGACAGAAATTGAAGACAATAACAACCCGGTAACTAGCATTCATAATTCTCGGGGAGTAAAGGGATGTACTTTACCTCAGCAGTGATTCACCGAACCCACTCGGTAACTTCTTGCAAATATCCAAATTACTCAAGGACAAGAGGAACTCTCTTGTGTATGAAATTTTCAGCTTCCTAAACAATGAAAACAACTTTGTAATTTTCACCCAAATTATGATAATCAAAATTGAAGATAAACAAACTCATTGGAACAAAAGCAAAGCAAATTACTTTTCAACTTCATGAATCGTTTCAGACGCCTCGTGGGGAGACTTCTGATCTTCATTTTTGAAGCTCATCTGCTATTCCGAATAATATAACCTCTCAACAAGCTAAAAAATGCAGTCACAGTCACGAATGACACCAGTTCATCAAATCTGATCCAACCATACAAATACAAACCCTCTAAACCCAGCTACTCAATCATTTCTCAAAACTCCAAAATATTTCATCCGATTCAATAAATTCATATTCAAGTCAATTCTAATTGATCCAGAAAACGCCTAGACAATGCATCCAGCTCACTTGCAATAATATCCTAATTCAACAAAATCCGTTTCTCGCACAGAATTTAATTCCTCTTTTTGCCCTAAGCCAGATTAATAAAACTCCAAATTCATCTATAATACCACTCTAATCTAAAACAACTCCTCGCCTCCAAATTCCGCTTCCACCTGGATCGGAGAGAAACAAAATCAGGGTTTAAATTTCTCGGTCTAGTTCCTATTTCCGACAGAGAAATGATGGGAAGAGAGAAAAACAAAAATACAAATATTGATTTTCGTGTATATTTTTGGGATTGATTTTAGAGAGAGAATGGAACAGAGTAGGGAGAGAAAGGGGTTCGATTATTTTGAAAACTGACCGGAATATGACGTAATAAATAATTTAAAATAATATGATCATTTACTACGCGCTGTTATTGCCGTGCACTACACTCTTTTCTAGGATTGGTAAATGTGGAATACTTGGAGTTTGTTAATTGGAAAGTGTTGATAAACTACTTTGATGAGATTGTAGATGAGGAATCGGGGATTGTGTATTGAACCAAAAAAATCTGAGGGGTTTTGGATAATTATCAAAATCCCCCACAAAAGTTTGATAATTTAATTTCTAGTCTAGTATTTTGCAATATTTATAAACTAGGCATAAAGGCCACAAGAGGTCCCACAAAATTCGCATACCTTGATAGACCAAGAAGGACCGGGTTGGTACGACTAGCAGCATGTTCTAAAAGGCAGGATCAAGCCCACGTTTGATCTCGTTAAAATTATAATTCATTTTTTTCTTTTTTTTATTAAATACAAAATTCTCAATAAAATAATATTACACGTAATTTTAAAACTTTTTTTAACTACACATTTTTAAAAAAAATATTATTCCAACCATTAAAATTTCAAATAATTAGAGCTAAACGGGGACTAAATATGATCATTGGCATTCAAACACCATACGAAATCAAAGCGTGGTCTTTATCGAGCCCCAAGCCATAATTTGTTAATAATAATGTTTTGTTAGTATTACTTCATACGCACTTGTTTGGGGCGTGTCTGG
>CAIGRH010038535.1:0-11133 GCA_903798295.1 Fraxinus nigra | reverse complement strand
AACTAATAAAGTACGCGACATATTTGGATCCAGAAATTAGTAAAGTTGTATTGAAAAATGCACCACAAAATGCCTAATACATTGCTCCAACTTTTCGGAAAGAAATTTTGCATATTATGGCCAATAGATTACGACGAATGATTCGAGAGAAAATTAGGGATGAATGCTTTTGCATTCTTGTTGGTGAAACACAAGATGCATCCAATCGAGAATGGATGTCCATTATCCTGAGGTTTGTGAATAGTCATGGCAGTTTGATATAACGTTTCTTTGCAATCAAAAGAGTTAGTGATACCACGTCACTGAATCTCAAAAACAACATATGTGGTGTTCTTGCNGATTTGAATCCAGAAATTACTAAAGTTGTATTGAAAAATGCACCACAAAATGCCCAATACATTGCTCCAACTTTTTAGAAAGAAATTTTGTATATCATGGATAATAGAGTACGATGAATGGTTCGAGAGGAAATTGGGGATGAATGCTTTTGCATTCTTGTGGATGAATGCATCTAATCGAGAACAGATTGCCATTATCCCGAGGTTTGTAAATAGGCATGGCAGGTTGATAGAACGTTTCTTTGCAATCAAAACAGTTAGTGATACCAAGTCATTGAATCTCAAAAACAACATATGTGGTGTTCTTGTTCAATATGAACTTCAGGTGAACAAAATTGTTCACAAAAAGCTATTCAAGTCCAAGAAATCATGCTCCGTTTCCAGATCCAAGACCAACCCGTCGTTGTAAAGATTCAAATAATTTCTTAGAAAATTCTTCTCCCAATTGTATGGTTTTGGTTTGAGGTTTCGCTTGGGTGGGGTTGACTTTTTTTTGTTATTTAATTATTTAATGTGATTAATAGATAACTACCATTTTGCCCTTTTAAAAGTGATTACAATGGGGTCAAAATCAATTTTAGGGTCAATTAATGGTATTTTGGTTGGAAAGCGTCCAAAGGACCTCCTGCAACGTTTCAAAAGGTTAGGGGGTGATGGTTGCAACAAATCAAAGTTTTGGGAAAAGCGCGCCATTGTTTTAAAGGTTTGGGGGCTTTTGTTGCAATTCTCCCTAAAAAAGAAAAAAAAAAGAAAAAAAGATTTAATTTGGAAAAACAAAAGCAAAGAAATATTTTATTTTATTTGAAACTAGTTTAATTTGGTTTCAAACTGTAATTAACATATCCAAATTTAAACTAAACTGTAATTCATTAGGTCTTGTCAATGAAACCAACTTTTCATAAACTATATCTGGTGTTGTTTAGCTTTAATTTGAACGGTTGAAATCTACTTCATAACTCGTTTTCATCATTTAAAAAAAAATGTTGACAACCTCTAACAATTAATCAATAATAAGATCTGAAAGAAACAGCTCATCCTTCAAGCATTCCGACCACAAACCAATGATATTTTTATTTCTTATTTTTGTCAAACAAAATAATGTTGTTATTCAATGGATGATATACTTTAGTACACTTTGCAAGTTGCAACAACTGTACTTCTAATGGAGACAAATTCAGGTGGGTTAGTTGAGTTACTTTTCTTGGTTGCAAAACTTTGTGCAATTTGTTAGCTTTTTAGGCCGTAAATTACAGTCGATAATGGATAGAGTTCGACCTTGACGAAGGCTTGAATAATTATGAAGTAAAGTTAATGTTTCAACACCACAAAGAAACGATTCTAAGTATCTGTACTACTCTATGTTACTTAATAGTATATGTAGATATTTATGGCATGTTTTAATCGTTAGAAATGAATCCATACAACTATCTTCAAATTCAATTAGATACTTGTGTATCCACGTTTGTTAGCTATTACACCTCTGCCTAAAAGGAAGGTCACGTGATAGTCAACTGAGCAAAATGTCGTATAAAGTTAGAACTCTGCATTGTATCGCGTCTTCCACATGTGCCTTTCGAGTCAATTACGTTATTATGCTATTAGATGCCTCGGATGCATCAACTCTTTGTTGTAGCATACATGTAGAGTCATAGACGAAAGAGATGTTAAAATTTGTTGACGGTTGAGTCTTGCCAAATTCCGAGGTCAATATTAGCGGTTCTAGATTGTGTTAACAAAAAGTATGATCATGTAATTTATTTTTGTTGACCAAGTAAATTTATGTTTATTTCCTCCCAGAGAATTATCTATAAAAACCATATCTTTGCCCACAGGATACATCTCCAAGTAGTAAAAGGAGAATGTGGAAAAACTCCAACTTTACTTGAGGCTGCCGCGTCAAGGGTCGAATCTTGAAATATGAATTTGGCCCTTGAGTAAGTGCAAGTGTTCAAGCAGCCTTCTACCTTGTACCATTAGAGGCATAACCTGCGATTTACCTTCTTTACCAAGACCCAGGACATGACAGGGCAAGTGGGGGTCGTCAAAAATACGGTTCACCCTTTTTATATAAACCATATCCTTGAAATATCTTTCCAAGTAATCGCCAGGAATTTAAAAATTGGTGGATCCCTAGGCACGACATCGTGAATTCCATGACTACCTGGTGGACAATAAAAAATTATATGGCTTTTTCATTGATTATTTTTCTTCTTATTTAAACCAAACAAGTTGTAATAAAAGAAAAAGAATGAGATATAGCACTTAGAGTCCCCAACCTTTTATAAATGTGTGCAATAGGGTATTCAACGAATTTTTATGCGCATGAATCTCCAACCTTTTTATTTTCATAGCAATTGGGGCTCATGTTAATAGTTTCTATTCATTTTGATCGTTAAAATGCTATGTGAAATGCACGAAACAAGTGTTTTTACTTGAAACAACAATTTTATATTTATTTCAAACAAAAATAAAAGGAAAACATTTCCCGCCCCCTAGAAATTGCCTTCCGACATAGGTGGAAGATGGATAGCAGATTGTGGACGTCAAAAAGTAGACGTCTTTTTTCTTTTCTTTTCTATGTCAAATATTTATGCTAATATGTTTTAGCCTTCTAACATTATTTCATGTTCACGTATGCAATTTTTTTTAAATTTTTTTGTCATTGGATGGAAATTGTCATTGAGGAGCTAAGTGTAATAAAAATGAAAAGTTGAGGAAAGAAATGTCACTAAAAGTTGAATAGAGATCAAATTCACATTGACGAAAAGACGGGATACTGCATGTACTAATTTTCTTAAAATATATGACATGTGATTCATGCTTGAAATACGACATCAAGAGTAATGACAAATAAATAAATAGAATAGGAAATTGCAAGTTGTCAATTAAATTGACATGCCCTTTTGAGTTATAAAATAATAGCCAATTGGTGAAGGAATGAGCCAATGAATTTTAATTTACATGTTAGAGGGTCATCGAGTTCTACCCACTTTTTGTTGTTTTGCAAATCTTATGCTTTTGAAAGATTTGAGATTAGGTTGTCTATATATGAAACAAAGTAAGTAATAAATAAAAGTTAGTCGGACATACTCTTTTGAGGGTGACCGAGTTGATGGGGTAGATGAGTGCGGAGATCGAAAGTCCTAAGTTCGAATTTCCTGCCAACACTTCCTAGGTCGAATCCATCGTACCAGGCTTGCCTAGTGCGATTTACCTCTCCTGTGTGGTTTTGCGTGCAACTGCATATATAGCGAGATTTACCCAATGCGGACATTTTCTTTCATAATAAAGTTGTTATTCATAGCTCTCGGTAGAATGCTCTCATCTTGTTGAGGTACTTGATTAGGGTAACTTTAAGCAATCAAGGTTTGAAAGAGGTGAACACCAATAATTATCTTATTTCATTTTTGACCAAATGTACTGACGTAGAATTCCATAGATAGCAAAATAGCAATTAAAACTAATAATTTAATGTTACTATAGAGTTTTTCATCGTTAATAATTTAGAAGAATAGATAGAGTTTATAGATAGAATTTATATTAGCCACCAACAATGAATTTTTTTTCTCAGTAATCGTGCTTCATTGTATACATGGAACCTTGTGTGTCGAATTCTCTTTGGTATTCTGTTCGATTTAGTTCTCCATATTCCAACAAAGATTCTCCCTCATCATGGAGGCTTTGAGTTTCTTTGTTAGTATCATAGGTATCAATTGTCTCAAGAATTTTCCATTTATATCTTGTTATGAGTGGAAAAAACTCTACTCTTTCATCTCCGGTAGCACAAAGAGACTGCACGTTTATGGGACTCAGTCCCAACTTTTCAATTACACATTCCATCCACTTTTATCAAAATTTATAAAAAAATCTAATTTTTACCTAAATCAAATAGGAGCCAAGCTTTTGTACTAAACATGTTTGGAGACAATGAATATTAATTAAGTTTATCGAGTCACACACGCTAAACATGTTACCTATTTTAGTTTTAGAAGTTTTTGAAACATGTTTGACACAAAAACATTAATCATTTAGAAGTTTCTATTTTTCGATAATATTACACCTAAATAATTTTCATTCTTGATGTTGTAACAGCTAAAACTGCAATATTTGTTACAATTCTCATCATTTGTTTTTGGCAGCTACAATTCTAGTTACACGGTTTCTATTGCAAGGGAACATGAGAATCGATGTAATTGGTTTTATGTGTTCGAATCTAAACGTTATAATGTACGGTTCACCACTTGCAGCTATGGTAAGTATTAATTTGATGGCATGTTTAGTATGTCGTAACTAACAAGAATGAATAGTATCATTGATATTTTTTAATTTATATTGTATAGAGATGAACCGTCTATTTTACAAAACAAACCACTGTTCGAAAAACGCTTTTAGCGTAAAATATATATTTAAGAGTACTAGAAAACAATATTGATCACTTTTCTAATTGAATTCTTTTTCTTCTTTAGATGTGCAGAGAAAAGTGTAGTGACAATGAAGAATGTAGAGTATATGCCGTTTCTTCTCTCATTTTCCCTTTTTTTTTAGACTTTCTATGCCTGCATTGCCTTGTACGTGACTGGTTCCTTGGAGTAAGTTCTTCACATCCCTGGTCTGTTGAGACACATTCCGCGATTTACTTTTTCCGCGATACTCTAGGGGCGGGGTGGTAAGGGGCCCTCAAGGTTGGTGTTCAACCTTTAAGTTCTTCACAACCCTTACTATTATATTCATTAATACTTAGGACGAGAAAATCAATTTTGAAATAGAGGTAATCAAAATTGGTGTTAAGAGATAAATTTCACATCGATTAAAATTATAATTAAAAACTAACATATAAGACTAGTACTATTCCCATAACAAAGTTGAGTTTTTAAAAGATAAAACTCGAAAGTCCCATATCAAATCAGAGCCCACAATGGTCAAACAAGTAATTCGATCATTCTAAAAATAAAAATCAACATATAAGAATTTAAATTACTCATATGATTCTCAACGGTTTGCGAAGTGATATTATTTTGAAGAAATTCTAGATCGATGGTCGTCGTTGATGACGAAGCTAGTTTCTCTCACATTTCCTCAAATAGTAAAACAAAAAAAAAAAGGCTTATAAACCCACCCGACGAGTTTAGATGATTAATACTAATAATATCAATTGGCTTCAAATATAATAATGCCCCACGAATTTGAGATGATTTTTCAGCTCTGGACCACGTTGTCCCTACGACAATCAATTTCGGACAAGATGCTGCAACTACCCTTAAGATCATTAGCACATCTGAAAATTTCATAGCCACAGATTAATTTGTAAGCATTAGATTTGTAATAAAGACTTTTGTTGAGAAGCTTAAGCCTAATCATTATTTCAATTTTATTTTTTCAACTACACGTTTTCACAATAAAATATTTATCACGTAATTTTATTTTATTTTTTCTTAGCCTCTTTTTGTTTGAGCTGCACCCGAGCCTTAATTTTTGGCCCCAAGCCGGCTTGACCCAACTTGTTTACGTTCCTAGTGGAAGATCAACCGGGGATGGGGGAACAAGCTTGAAAAATGGGGTCGAGGTCGGGGTCGGGGATTGGGATTTGGAGGATGCAACTAGACAAGGTCATGAGTAGAGAAAGACAAGGGTGGGGACTATTTCTTTTCCATTTTTCACTCTTTCGGCTATTTATATTAAAGGAAGTAGTTATTAAAGAGAATCCTCGTGTCCTATTCTTTAATAATAGAGAGGTTATTTTTGACTCACATAGAAGCCGCTAGTTTAGTTGACCTGCTTGATTGGGTTAATTTTGAACAAGTTTGAAAGAGAAGAACACCAATACCTTACTTCATTTTAGACCAATAATATCGAAATTTAACTTTTCTTTTACTTCCTTGATTTTGTTGAAATTTTTCGTAAGGTTTTGAGCATCATGATGGCGTATGTTAATATTATTTAGATGTCATTGCATGCTTGGCTACAAAGGCGCTATCTAATAAAGACTAGATCCCACAAAAACGTGTGGAAAAAAGATAAGCTAATTATGGAACCTATACCTAAATAATGACGTATTTAACATATCTTTTTAGCACGCACTTTGTGAACCTTAGTATTTATAGGAGTTCATTTGCGAGACATGGTGTCACGCAGCGAGAATGCTTATCTCTCCATTCGACACGACAATGATGCTAATAGTTAGGCGCGAGACTTATTTTACTAAATAGTGCACTAATGATATGATCATATGAAGATATTCTCCCTAACATCTTACTCATAGCGTGCATGTATATCAGTTGTTTGAGCTTGTCGGCCTAAGAATGAGGGGAAGGCGGCATTGAGGCGTTGTACCTCGAGAGCCAAACTTGCGATCCGTGAAACATGGTCAAAATCTACTTGATATCATGTGCAAAATATATATACATATTCTACTATTACTGTTTTTATTTTGACCCAATATTGGTAGGTACAATATTGACATTTACTTATTATATATAAGAAAATTGCCTTAAAAAATATGTTTAATTCGAAAAAAATCTTTCTGGAATCACACCGAGATTTGGGATTTTTTTTATAGTTAGACATGCGTTATATGAGAATATCATTAGCTTTTGTATAGGCTATAAATTCTAAAAGGAAAATAGAAAAGGAAAGCAAACTTCAAACTTCTGATATTCTCCATTTAATTTCCCAACAAATTTTTTTCCCTCATCATGGAGGCTTTAAGTTTGTTTGTTGGTATCATAGGTATCAATTTTCTTAAGAATTTTCCATTTATATTCTTGTTATGGGTGAAAAATCTCCTCTTCTGTCTCCTTGTAGCACAAAGAGAAGACTTTCTTTTTGTACAGGTATTTTCTAGCGGAAAGCTACAATGGGACGAAGAGATTTTCACCCATGACAAGGCCCTCTTGTGCATATTAATTATTTATCAATCTTTTGTTTAAATATCTGTGCAGGCAACATAATCTCCATTCTTATGTTTCTCTCTCCAGTGTAAGTAAGATACACATATACAGGCAGTACTCTTTCAGATTTAGAGAGATGATGAGTTCTTGAAAAAAATAATGTTTATGCAGGAAGACATTTTGGAGGATTGTGAAGGACGGATCAACAGAGGAGTTTGAGTCTCTTCCTTATATTTGCACACTGCTGGGTTCATCTCTATGGACTTACTATGGAATCACAAAGCCAGACAGTTATCTTGTAGCTACTGTTAATGGTTTTGGTGTGGTTGTTGAGAGCATATATGTCATCTTGTTTCTTGCATTTGCGCCTCCAAAGAAGAGGGTAAGCCATGGTTCTCTTACAGGGGATTAATTCACAAGGGCTCACCAGGTCACTCACATGGGCGGCCCCACCTGTGTATATTAAAAAAAAATTATGCGTGTGCCTCACATGTATGAGTGCTCTGTAAAACATCTGTGAGTTTTCTTTTTGTATGTGTAGCCAAACATGGATAAATCTAACTTCATTGGACCCTTGTAATTCTTAGTTGATTTTCTCACTTTGGATAGAATTCCTTACTCGCCATTAAATTTATTGGTGGATGGTTATTATTTACTTATTCCAATCATGATTTGGTCAGTTTATATTTTTTAAGGCGTGTGTTGATTTTCTATTTGGTAAGAAAAGATAAAAAGATAAAGTGGAACATTTTAAAATAAGACATCTAAATTTCTTTTATTTCATTGAGTGTCATATATTTTTTGTTGTGAATGTCATGAGTTTGGCATCTTACGGTGCGAGTTCATTCAATTTTTTAAAATTTCAGCCCACCCCAACGTTATTTTTTATCTCTGCCACTATTTTAGAGTAAATGATTCTTTTGAATTTTAAATTTGAAAATAAGTAAATTTTTGCAATTTCATTTGATAATTTTCATTGATGATGTTGTAACAGGCTAAAACTGCAATACTTGCTGCACTTCTGGATGTTGGTTTTCTAGCTGCGGCAATTTCAGGAACATATTTTTTACTGCAAGAGGACATGAGGATCGTTGTAACCGGTATTATGTGTTCAGGCCTAAATGTTATCATGTATGGTTCACCTCTTGCAGCTATGGTAAGTAACTTGAGATCACATTTGGTATGCTCAAATTTGACCAAACTGAACAACAATATAAGATTTTAATTTCTTCTTTTTCCTTAGCAACAACATAAATATTAGATTTTGATAAAATTTGACGAAATGTGTAGTTGAAAAGTTGCAGGTCCGATAAAATGTGTGGTTAACATTAATTGACGACTTTGACTTAAATTTTTATCAAAATTTTAAATTGAACCAAACAAGTATGATATATGTTTATGTTGGAAAAACAAGTTATGTCGAAAATATAGTTTTTGATAGAAGTAAACAAAAGAATCAATAATATCTTATTTAGAGATTGTTTGGTACACATTTTGGGAGTAAGAATGCATTTTTACTGTTGATATGATATGTGATATGTGGTTGAAAATAAAAGAAAAGTTATTGATATGATGAAAAATATTATTTTATTGAAAAACGTGTGATTGAAAATAAGTAAAAGAATGAGAATGAAAAAATCAATGTGGCTCAAACAGGGATTTAATTTCGCTTTCTTTCTTCTCTAATAAGTGTTGCGCTGTCAAACTTATAAAACAAGATATGAATTGCTTTGAAGGTTTCTTTTATCCTATAAAATGAATAATAATAAATAGTGGAAGTGTTTGTGGGCATCCTTATAGCCCAATCATCTTGAACCTATAATTGACCTTAGTTTAAGATTTTCATTTGGTTACACATTTTTCTCAACTTAAATGGTAGAATTAATTATGATAAATATTTAAATTTTTAGATAAGCTGATAACGAGCAATTACCAATAGCATTACTCTATAATATATTTAACTTTAATTTTTTCTTCAATAACACTTGTACAAGACAATTTATCGTCGTTACAAGTTATTGGAAAAAAAAATGAGACGTGTATGTATATAATTTAACAAGTTGCATCTTGAAATGTGCAGAAAAATGTGGTGACAATGAAGAGTGTGGAGTATATGCCATTTCTTCTCTCATTTTTCCTTTTTTTAAATGGAGGAATTTGGACTTTCTATGCGTGCCTTGTAAACGACTGGTTCCTTGGAGTAAGTTCTTCACATTCCCTCACTATTAAAATTTAGTCTATATTATGAAAATTATATAAATTATTACAAAACAATAAAAAAGTAAATTAATTTTTTTAATAATTGAATTAGTTATGTCCTTTAGTCATGGGGACGGGGGGTTACCATCCCAGTCTCTGGGAGGGGGTAAAAATTAAAATATTTTCATTTATTGTCCATTTAATCTTTAAATTATTTAAAAAATGTGCACATATAAGATAGGTTTTGTAATTGATGTGGATGGGAAAGCGGTACATTTTGGCGATTCGATTTTACATGTTGAATCCGACAGTTTCTCATATCTAGTTCAATTCAGATCACTTCATCCTTTGCGACTTAAGAAATGAATTAAGTTGAATTTACTTATTTTAATTAAATATCTATCCAATAACAACAAATTATAAATCCATCGAATTCTTATTTCCAAAAAAACAAAAACTTAAAATTATTTTAAAAGACTCGAATCTAGGCTCTTCTACTCACTTCTAGAGTCATAAATCAAATATTGATAAGTCTACTTTTGAAGTGACCCGTTTTTTGTTTTAATCAACTCCAGCAGTGTAAATGGGGTCGTGCCAGATTTTTATAAAACGACACTTCCAATTGTCGCATACATTACATGATTGTTCCCCAAGATTTTGAGTTAGGGTTTTGTGCCTTTTGGCAATATAAGGTGGCCATGAGAGAGACAGCCTACACCCATAATTTATGGTCATTGCCCCCACAAGATTCAAGTGATTTTTGCCTATGGACCCTCTTATCATCAAAACATTTTATTTCAAATAGGATGTTCAAACTACCTCACCTGTTAGAAACAAAGTATACAAGAGCAATTAGAGGTGGAAAAATATAGGCCATTCGACTTATAAGCACGTGTACGATATGACTTTCTTCCGATTGTTCTATTATCATTTTGAGAGCGGCTTTCATTTATAGTGCACTATCTTATAGCTATTGAGAATTAGAAACCCTAATTCGGTACTATCAAGAGTAATAAAATTGCAGTAAAAAAAAAAAAAGACACAAAAGAACATTTAAGATTTATAGAGATAAATCTCGATGTGAGACAACGCCCTTTTTCGTCATTACAATAATTCACTATGATGGAAAAGCGTTTACAAAAGAAAAATTCGCGCACCTGATTTTCTATGAGCTATGTCTCTTTTTCATGGTGGATATTTAAAATTGTACGAATTTCGCGTAGCTATAGAAGACTTCACAACTTAACAATACCTTGCATTTTCAGTTGAAGATGTGTCAATTATGATACTTATTTAGTTAAGTTAATTTTTTGTTAATAAGATGTGTTAACTTGTTTTTTTAGGCATATAATTTTGAGCATAAAAAAACATGCTAATCCAATTTGGCAAACAATATTAAATGTGTTTGGCTTAACTTTTAAGTAATTTAAACTTATTTATAGATCATTTTGTTTTTGAAGTTTGATATATTACTTTTTTTTTTACTTATTATAACTTAAGAAATTTACTTATTTAAACAATAAGATAGGTGACACCATCAAAATGAAGAACATGTTTGTTTTTATATTTGATTAACAAAATACTTGTTTACTTGCAAATTCACTTTGTTACTTACAAGCAAACTTGTTTATAAGCAAACTTGATTATTCTCAAATTAAAATGGTTCAAATGTGACAGGTACCAAATGCTATAGGATTTGTACTTGGTAC
>CAIGRH010038533.1:0-17526 GCA_903798295.1 Fraxinus nigra | reverse complement strand
TGAATTTTATAGACATATTAGAATTAAAAAAAAATTAGAGAGCGTTTGATGGAGATTAAAATTAGATTTTTAGTAGATTGTGATAGAAGTTTTTGAAATGTGTGGTTGAAAAGTTGTGGGACCCATAAAAGATGTGGTTAATATTGATTATTTGACTTTAATTTAGATTAAAATCAAATTTTTATTCGTACCAAACAGGGGTTTAAATTGTTTGCTACAGTACCATTCTTCACTACACACTCATACAATAAAATATTCTACATATAAATCAATAAATTTTCTTATTTTTTAAACACACATTTTCCATCAATCTATTATTCTATAATAAATTACAAGAAATTAATGGCTCTCAAAATGGGTAATGAGTTGAAGCTCCTATTTGATTTAGATAAAAATCAGTTTTGTATTAGATTTTGATTAAAAAAAATAATGAAATATTTTTGTACGTAATCAAATAGCATTATTCATGAATTATATGATTCAAAAGTTGTAAATTTTATGAAATGTAACTTTGATAAAAGATAACGAATATGTGATTGAAAAATGGTAAATTTTACGAAATGTACAATTGAAGATGAGATTTGAGAAAATAAAAAATAAAAAATTGCGAAGTTTCACCTTTGAACGAGAAATGGATTTGACTTGAACATGGAGGTCACATTTTCTTGGATTGGAGAAGGGTAGGGTAGGGCGTCCTGTGGGCACAAATCACCTATTAAACCCAAGAATTACATTAATGGAAACAGAATCCACGTTCCAGTTTTCCAATTTCACATACAGCAGAATTTGTTTACTACAATAAGGAACATTGTAAGAGAGAGAGAATCAACAAAGGGTTTTTTCGAGTTCGTTGGATCACACTCATATCCAGAGCTCCTATCATCGTCATCACCATCATCTTCCCCTCTCTCTCTTCATTTTTCATCAATCGAGAAATAGAGAAAGAAAGACAGGAAAAAAGTGAAGGAAAACAAAACCTCACAAAAGAACAGTGTTTATTTGTGCACGTTATAGTATAGATATAGGTATATATTTTTAGGTGTATATGTATAAGAGGGTTTTTGGATGGATCTATAGATCTAACGCTTTGGACAACACATAGGTTGCTACGTTTCTTTGAGATCTCAGTCTTTGTCATTTGGTATGATTCACTGAGTGACCAGACACTGAGCACTTCAAGGCCTAAACGTATTGTGAGTATTCTCCTTCAATTTCTATCTGAAAATCGAATAAAGCCGTTTTATATTTTTGTGGGTTATTTATCTATTTTTTACTGTGTATTAGATGTGTTGCAGAAGAAAGGCTTGTTGTACTGTAGATTCTAATTGGCGGGTTCCAGTTTTGCCCTATGCAATTATTATCAGTTGTTCCTATTTTCAATAAATGTTAGAATTTTGGGACGTGGGTCATACTTATTTTCCTTATTTAAGTAAAATTAGGGATGAGTTTTGGACTTCAGACCTGTTTTTCTAATTTATTGGTGTGAACTCTGCAATAAAGCTATCATTTTTAGTTTTTTCTATGAGTCTATGATCTGTGTTGTATTGTGCTTAATTCTAACTTTTTATGGTTATTTTTTATTTGTAGGAGAGACTGGTGATTGGGGACTTGGAGAGTTTTAGCCAGAAAGCTGTTTGCATCCATTTTGGATGTTGAGGAATAGGTGGTACATAGGGATGAAATGAGGGATGTTATCAAGACTGATAAATTTTCTGCAGAAATGCTGGCAGCGTACATCGGACCGTCATATGCACACTGGTACTGATACAACTGGCCGGCAAGATGGTTTACTCTGGTATAAAGATTCTGGGCAGCACTTAATTGGTGATTTCTCCATGGCTGTTGTGCAAGCCAACAATTTGCTTGAGGATCAAAGTCAGATTGAGTCGGGTTCCTTGAGCTTGCTGGATTCTGGCCCATATGGAACATTTGTGGGAGTATATGATGGTCATGGCGGGCCTGAGACATCACGCTACATCAACGATCATCTCTTTCAGAACTTGAAGAGTAAGTGGATAGCATTTATAAATTAGTAGAAGAAGACTTTTAGGGGTGCTAATAGTTTTTTATTGATTTGCCATTGGATTTATAAACTTGTTGTTTGAAATAGTCTTGGCTTTTGTCTCTATTATGATAGCCACTATTTTTTTCCGGAACGCTGTTTCATTAATAATTTAGCAAAAACTGATTTCTTGCAGGGTTCACTGCTGAGCAAAACTCCATGTCAGTCGACGTAATACGGAAAGCGTTTCAGGCAACAGAAGAGGGATTTATATCTGTGGTTGCCAAAGAATGGTCGATCAAACCGCAACTGGCTGCTGTTGGTTCCTGTTGCCTGGTGGGTGTGATTTGTAATGGTACCCTTTACATTGCTAACCTTGGTGATTCCCGAGCAGTTTTGGGAAGAGTTGTCAGGGCAACTGGTGAAGTTCTTGCCATCCAGCTGTCAGCTGAACATAACGCGAGCATAGAGTCAGTCAGACAGGAGTTGCATTCTATGCACCCAGATGACTCGCATATAGTAATTCTTAAGCATAATGTGTGGCGTGTGAAGGGCTTGATACAGGTCAGTTCTTTGCATATGGGATTGAGGTTTAGATGCATAGTTGATTATGTTTCAATGGAAGAGTTGCCTACTTAAATCATGACCTTTAATAATTTTTTCTCTCTTTTTCAAGACCACAAACTTGGACATGACAAATTATTTCTAATCTTTCATCTGTTTTGAATCAACATCATGTAATTTTTCGCGGTGTTTCTGAGCTCTATCATTTCACAGTGAACGAGGTTTCTTTTCCTTCTCTTTGGTTCTAATTTTCACAATGTCAGTGGACTCAAAATCCATAAATGTTCGTTTTTTGCCCATTCCTTCTTTTCTTCTTTACCTGGACCTTTGGCAGAAAGGAGTTAGAAATACCAATATTTACATGAAACATAGTAGATCTACTAGCAACCCTATATATGCACAATTTTAAGGTTTGTATTAATTATTATGCAATTCTTGAATCTTCAATCTAAAGCTGAAGCTGAGAAGTGCTCCAACGCTTATTGAGTCAACATGGTTGAGTGGTGCCAGCTTAGGAATGAGTTTGAAGTCATTTGTTGATTATCTGCCCCATTCTTGAAATGCTAATTCTCTTCTTTCTAGCTTTCTCTGGTCCTATATCGGTTCAGTGTTCTACATTTAATTTCTAAATCAAGAAAAAGCATCCCCATATCTTCCACCAGGGAATCCACTGGTCGCTCTTACATTTTCTCTCAGATGTAAGGGAGATCTGATTCCACATCTTGGCATGATATAATTGCCTTTGGGGAATAGAATAAGATATGTTCAACTTCAGTGGGTGTTATGATGGTGATCTCTTGTAATGGTTGAATCAAGTAACATTCTAGAAATAAGGTAAAAAAATAAATTTGTTAAAGAGTATGCTTCCAGAAGTGTTGGCTTTTCCAAATTTTATGTTCATCTTGGTAGATGACAGAGATGTGATTAGAATGAAAACCCTTAGAATGATATAGTTCCGTTGGATTACTTTTGTGCAAAATGAACCTATGTAATTAAAAGACTTTTCAAGGCATTCAGGCTTTATTGCTGGAAGTAAATGAAGTTCAAGCTATCCAAGTTTATTTACTGCTCCATTTGGCAAGTCTGTTAGGATATAGTATTGCATAGATATATATTCCAAGTAGTTATGAGACGCTGGAAGAATACAATGAGTTTCTATTAGCATCTCTACTCTAAGAATGTCAGTTTGAGATATGGCATTGTGGGAGTGAGTTTTCCTTTATTAGTAGAAGAAGATAAATTTTAGCTAGGAAGGCTGTGCATTGAGGAAAGGTGCTAGCATAGCTGTGAAATCTTGTTCTGGGGATAAGTTACTAAAGCCTGATGACCTCTTATCCCTTTCTACTCACTGTTTGGATAAGTCCCCAGACACCACTGATTGAGGTGCTGTGAAGAGTTTAAATGTGATTTTTTGGCTTTAACCTCTAAAAGTAAGGAGAGGAAGACAGTAGGGATCTTAGGCCAATGAGCGTCGTTGGAAGCATGTATCACATCATTTCAGCATGATCGCTTTCCGAGTAAATAAGGTGTTGGGGTTTTGGTTTCTCCTGCTCAAAAATACTGTTTTGGACGGCAGGTAAATAATTGGTGCTGTTCTCTTTGCAAAAGAACTCCTTGACTTTGGTGTTCTTATGCAGAATGGATATGGAGAAGGTCCATGACCATTTAACTTGGTATTTTTAATGCGCATTATGGATAGGATACTTTTTGTTTTGATAAGAAATGGAAGAAATAAATTATTTTATATTATACCATGAGATTCTATATTCATCAGTGGGTTTTCTATTGGATATGTTGGCTGTGCGAGCTCGAGAGAAGGTGACTCTTTGTTCCCTCGTTTCTTCTCTTAGTGATCGTAGCCTTCAGTAATTTTTGAATAGGGTGGCTGCTTCAGGGTTGATTAGTGGCTTCAGTGTCATTATTAGTGGGGAAATGCTAGCAGGATCATTCATTGTTTGCTGATAACTGCATGTACGATGTGATAAAAGCATTTGGAGTTTTGCGGAAGATTCTCTCATGTTTAGTGGTTATTTCCGTGATCGTAGGACTTGAGAGAGTTAACTGATTCAGAGAGCTAATTTTCTAATAGCTAACAGTTATCATTACCTATGAGTCCAGTATACAATATGCCTACATGTTTTATGGTTGTGCTCACAATCCCTGCCATAGTTGATAAAAGGATGAACAGCTACAGAAGATTTTTGCCTCCGGTTTTTAGATAGGGGTGATGTCCCTCAGTTGACTGAGATAGTTTCAGAAGCCTGTCAGATGTAGAGGGATGGGGAAAAGAAATCTAATGCTGTTAGATACACCCATCTTAGATAAGTGGTGGAGATTTGCAAGGGAGCTGAATGCTAAAGAAACTGTTGCAGGGGATAAGGATGGGTTAAATTGGGACTGTTGGAACGCAGAAACCTTAAATGGGTTGGATCATGTATAGCAACAATGAATATTTTGAGGAGAATATGGATTTTGTAGCAGGAGAGACTCGAGTCAGTTTTTGGAAGCATGGGTGTTCTGCAGATGCTATTTTAAAAGTAGAATTTCAACAGTTAATAGAATTTCCATACACTAGGAAGCCAATGTTGTTGAGGTGCTTTCTACGGAGAATGCTGATGTAATGAAATATTTAGAGGGCCATGCAGGGTTGTGATGTACAAGCTGTACAGCTGCATTTCCAAGATAGATATACCTCCAGTGATGATTGAAGTGGATGGACAGAATGGTGTGGAAAGCTTTTCGTAGGTGGAGTCCAGTGTGAAGCCATTTTACTTTCTCTTGATCAAATCTAACAGGAATTACTTTCGTTGGTAGGAATTCTGGGGAAGTGAAGCACCTGGAAATGTGTCCTTTCTGTGTCTGGATGGTGGCAAAAGAGACATTACCAACTGAGAACTTGAGGCAGAATGGAATTTGAATATGTTGACATTTTACAAGCATTAGTTCTGACGAGAATGTAAATCACCTTGTTTTGCATTGTGATGTTGCCGCAAATTTGCGAAATGCTCTTCCCATTTGTTGAGGTTGCAATGGGTTATGCCTGCAAATGTTCTCTAGCATTGGGTATCTTGGAATGGGGAGGCAATGGGATCAGAAACAGCAAGCGTTGTTTGTTCTTCACCAGTTCACTGTGTCAAGTGGAACCTTTGGGTATCCTCTCTGGAGAATTAGAAACAAACTGTTTCTTTCTGTTCTTTTGGAGTAAACATCCCCTTACTATTTTTATACTCTTGGATTTCCCTTTATTATTGTGGAGGCCCCTTCATTAACTAGTGTAAATGCCCTTGTATAGAAGCCTTTTCTTCCCCCACTTTTTCTATTCAATGTATTTGGATTTATCCCCCAAAAAAAATAAGAAGAAGAATACCGGTTGTATTATCCGTATATGCTAATCAAATTTATTGAGATGTAAAGAGAACTCTTGGATTAGATTAAAATGTATTGATCAGTGAGCTCATGTCCAGATTTTAGATTACTTTACAAATGACACGAGAGTGAAATTTTTTCATTTCATGATGTTTCCTTCACTATTTCTATTTTCACAAACATTTTTTATGTGATCCAAGATACGAGTACACGTCCTGGCAAGAATCCATTGATCGTTGAGGAAGAGATTATGACTAGGTCGCGAGCAAAGCGTGTCAAAGAAGCAATGTGACTACTTGCTCAAGCCATGGTGGATGAAACATTGATCACGGCAAGTAAAGAGACAAGTTTCAAGTTGGGCATGGGAAATTAAATGCAGTGGAGCAATTTGATTCAAGCAATGACGGAGAGGCTGGAAGGAACAACTATGCGATTGTACAGTTGTTCAGGGCATGCGGTTGCATGTCCCTTTACCGAGCCCACAGGGAAGGGCCTCAAATAATCTATGCGACCGCACATAATTACACTATGCGGCCACATAGTGTATTTCCAGCTGCGAATTTTTCAAATTTCGCGCAATCTTCTATTTTAGTTAAAACTCTATTTTGTGATATCTTTTATTATTTTTAGAGTTTAATTCCATTTTTACTAGGGTTTTGGAGATTCCATATCAATATTTTTATTGTAAAACACAACATTATTGAGATATTTATTGCAAGACATTATTGCTTTATTCGTGTTCTTCATTCAATTAATTCTGAACCTATCAAGATTATTTTTTGTGGCGTTCAAACAAATCGAATGAGATTCTTGAGTCTTGTAATTCCCGGGTCAATATATTGTTGGCGATTGTGTTGATTCCTTGGTTCAATATTTTTAAATGAAGCTTAAATATTGATTCTTGGCTTTCTTGGGATTGAATCAATCTTATGTGGGTTTCATAGTTTCAATTGCTAGGTGGGTTCACATCAATTTTAGTTTGTTCAATTGAAGTATTTAAATTCATTTATGGAATGTGCGTTATCTTTCTTTCTTTCATTTATGGTGTCTCTTTCAAATGTCAAAATTCATCTTGCAGGTTTCTCGATCTATCGGTGACGTATATCTTAAGAAGGCTGAATTCAACAGGGAACCTTTATATGCCAAGTTTCGTCTCCGTGAACCTATTGAAAGGCCCATATTAAGCGCCGAACCATCAATTTCAGTCCTTGAACTTCAACCACACGACAAGTTTCTCATATTTGCTTCTGATGGTCTTTGGGAACACCTTAGCAATCAGGAGGCAGTTGACATAGTACAAAATCAACCCCAGCATGTAAGATCTGTGGCTTATAAGTTGTAACTAAATACATAGGTGTATCTACTAATTTTGTTGAATTTCGATTCCTGCTCTTATCAGGAACGAGGCTTAATTATTATTATTATTAAGAAAGAGAGGAAAATTTATAGATCTTTATGCTTCGAATCGATGGCAAGAGTGGAGAGAAATTATATTTGCTTAACTTGTGTCATTCAGGGAAGTGCTAGGAGGCTAGTCAAAGCTGCATTGCAGGAAGCAGCGAAGAAAAGAGAAATGAGATATTCTGATCTGAAGAAGATCGATCGTGGGGTCCGGAGGCATTTTCATGATGACATCACAGTGATAGTTGTATTTCTAGACTCAGATCTTGTCAGTCGAGCGAGCTCGTTGCGGGGCCCCACTTTATCCATTAGAGGAGGCGGCATCAATATCCCGGCTAAAACTTTAGCTCCTTGCGCAGCAACATCCACAGAAATCAGTACCACTTGAGTTTTCCTTCTGCTGTATACTCCTGCTGCGTTCTTCTGGGAATTTTATGTGGTATCTGTTGAGAGATATTAGAGAAGGTGCAGTCCTAATTTATTCTTTCATGTAACAACGTAATGTTTATCTTGAAAACCTGTGTTTTATTTAGTTTCTGAGCAGAAAAAGGAAAGGACGAAAGAATCAGGTAAAGAAAAGATTTCCTTCTTTGAGACCATATCTTTTATTTATATCCATTTTTCCTTCTCTTCGCCCTGAAATTGTGTGATGTAAATGGTGTAAAATTAAGCTTCTGGAAATCGAAATTTCTTTTTCTTGCTGTTGTATTGCTGGTGTATCGTATCGAAAATTATGGTTGCTCTAATCTTCGATAACCAGCTGCTCAATGGTGGGACTTTTTATTTCACGTTTCTTCTTCTTTTTAAGGTAGCCGTTCAAGGCATGTTTGGTACTCAGCAGTGAATAGAACCCGACAGTTTTTTTTTTTTTTTTTCTCCTTAAAAACATATGATGGTTAAAGCACCTTGTAACTTGCGACAAAGAAAAGTTCGAGAAAACAATTACACCAATTAGCCGAGTTCCAGTGAAACTTTACTCTTAACCACGACTCATTTATGGGTTTTACAACGTTCGTTATTCACTTTGGGCCTCTGGTCCTCTTCTAATGAATCTACATATACATACCGGGTTTATATGTTTTTTTAGTCTTAACTTTAGGCGTTTATTTCATCATTTTTTCGAGAGAAACTAAAAACTTCAACCATTAAGGGTCTCTTTGATTGCAAATGTGAAATTTGAGTGGAAAGAATTGTCTAAATTTGTTTTACTAGGAATTGTAATTAATTGTGTTTGATTGGTATAATATTTCACCTGAAAAATGTTGAAAGTTTGGTGTTCGTTGGACTTCATTTTTCATGAAAATTATCTATTAAAGTGATAATTTTTTTTATCATTGGATCTAGAATTTATTCTAATTACCAAAAAAATAAAAATTATCGTGCCGAATATCATTCGTTTGATTTTGTTTTGCATGAAAATTATCAATAAAAAGTGATAATTTTTATTATTATTGTGTGTAGAACTTTTTTCAGTTGTCAAAAAATTTAAAAAAAAAAAAAAAACCTCACCATATTGGTGGAAATTGATTTTTCACAAAATCAAGGAAAATGTGAGAAAAAAAAGTGTCAAACAAGGCAAAAATGAAAGTTGGAATTTGTTTTACATTTTTCATGAGCTATCAAACATGCCCTAATATCCATGAGCCTGCCCTGCCCCTGCCAACATTATCTCTAGTTTACATATACCTTTAATTTATTCTGTGAAATTAGAAACTCGAGACACAAGACAATTATGCTACATTTTGTTAGGACTAATATACGGTGCTACTAGAACAATATTAAATAAGAAAAGAAACCCGTTTATTTCCGTTTTTATCAATAATAAATACCAAACATGCACTTATGATAAAATATGTACCGAACAAAAATAATCAAATGAGCAGAAAGAAGTCGACTTTTAACCACGCGTTCTAACTTCAAATAATATCTCCCAAACAAACACTAAATTTGCCTTTCAATAGGTCAAAAACAAAAGTTAAACGTTTGATTCAGCTAAAAGAATTGATTAAAATCTAAGTCGATAATTAATTTTAACCAAATTTCATGTAATCCACGTCATTTCAACAACGCATTCTATCATTATATCTTCAGAGCCATCAACTTAAAAGCCTATGCCAGTTTCGAGTATCATGTCAATAAGGAAATGGTAGTAAAGGAGGATAGATAGGCTCAGGTATTTAAAAACGACGTGCCTGGTTTTCCCAGTTATTTTTCATTAATATTTCCCTGCATTCATCCATATAAATGACCGCTGGAGCAAAAAAGAATAATTATACCTGCTTTCGTCTCTTCTCCAAGTACGGATGAACTCTTTGAAAGTTCAATACTGCCCATACTAAGTGTCGTAAACCAATCTCCGGCCACAAAGCCTTGGGGGAATACAAAAGGCAGGTTGAAGTCTGCCAAAGGAGAAAATTGCTAAGGCGGGACTCGCCTGATGTTCGAACCAAAATATCAGGATCCGGAGCTAATCCCATATATACGTGCCTCTCAATATCTGCTAGCTTTATTGTACGATGTCCCTCGTGTTTTTCTTGACATATTTCACCATTTTGGGCCCCACTTGCTTTACTTGACTCTTGGGTTTCACCCCACTTCTCCTCAATGGCTTCTTGAGCAGCATGCACAATTTCATAGGTTGAAGTATATGCCACACAAATCAGGAGAATGCTCTTGTTGTTGTTTGCTGTAGCTTTCATCGCCTTTTCAGCTGCATCCCGAACAGGGGTGTTCAAAAGTTTCAAGTTCCCGATAAAATAAACCCGAACTCCATACTGATTCACGATACTTTCTTCCTTGAGCAATCCTTCAATTTTCTCCAGCATTAAATCCATGAGAACCTGAACTTCCTCCGGTCGTCTTTTGAAGTTATCGATGCTGAATGCATATATAGTTACGTATTTCACACCCAATTCATAGCAGTACTTCATCAGAGAAATAAGAGCCAAAAAGCCAGCTCTGTGACCCATCCCCTCTCCGAGGTTTTGTTTCTTAGCGTACCTTCGATTTCCATCTAAAATAAAGGCAACGTGATTTGGAATTGGACCCATGGATAGAACATGAAACAGAAATCTTCGCATGTGGCTCACCAAACTCGCAACCAAACTGCCAGCATAAGAATCACTTTTGTTCTCCATTTATACTCCCCAAGACAAGTGTAGAGCACTGCAATCAAATTTTAAATTACAGAGGAAGTAAAACATCATACTGCAATCACATTTGAGAAAGAAACCTTCCAAGCAACCAAGAGAAAAAAGGTAAATGACATGTAAAAGAAGATTTCTACATAGTTTTTTGAGAAACAGAGAGACCTTTATTAAAAAAACAAACAAAATATTCGCTACAACCATTGAACCAACACGAGGTACATCATTAAGGTGAAGGAAAAAGAGAAAAATTGAAAAACAACATCCAAATTAAGTTTTGGCCAAAAGTAATTCTACTCTTTAAAGGGCCAGAACAAACTATTACCTGATATCTCCTCAACTGTTAGAATCATTGAACAGCAACGGATAAATTATCACAACTCCCTTAAAGAAGATTAAACAGATGAAAGAAACCCTCCTTCAACACCCACCCCCACCCAAAGAAGAAAGTAAACCCTCAAGCCAAAACAGTACAAAAGGAGAAAAAGAGGCAGGAAAAGAAGATGTAAAGTTTTTGCAGCTGTCATTGATTAGTAGTACACGAATCAAAATTATGCAACTGCAATAAATAAATAAATTTAACTCGCAGGGGACTTCAACCACTGTACGCTTACACTATATCGAAATTGCATGCCTTAAATGAAAAATAATAGGCTCCTATGGATATCAATTAACTTATAAGCTCTGCACTCCATTAATAAAGTCCTCTGAAAGTAACAGACCAACTAACTCAACTATTTAATCAGGTAATAACATTGCGTGTGCATGTTCTTGAGTGTGAGGGATAATGAGAGAGATGTTACCCTTTCAAAGTAATGAGATGAAATAAAAAAAGAAACCCAAATCAGAAAACCAGCAATTTTATCAAAACAAACGAGATTCAGAAGTTAAGTCTCTCAAAGATCAATAAAACTCAACCTCAACAGTTTAAAAAATGACCAAAAATTAGGTTATGCCACCATGGTTAGAAACTAAGCGAGGAGGAGGGAAAAAAATTATTTTTTTACCAATTAAGCTGTAGAAATCGTATCAAAATCTCCAGCCGGAAAAAAATTATTCGTGAGAGGAACGCAGAAGGGGAAGAGTAGATTTCGATATCATAGATTTGTTATGGGTTTATACTTCTCTAGAGTTGTAAATTTACACATTTTGGTAATTGGTAGTAATAATTGGAGTGGTCGTAAAATTGTAAATTTTTCGATTCAGATTTTTATTAGTCTGGTATGAATGCTCGTTGAATCACATAGAGAAACATGCTTGAAGCCTCAAACGGACAACTTTCTTTCTGCGCCATTACAAATATGAAAACAATGGTTAAAATTGAGTTCAATTGTCTTATCAGAAATAAGATTGACTGGTGATTAAAAATTACATTTGTTTTCCATATGAATAATGTTACGTAACCCCAGGGGTCGATAGTGGCACATAGACGAGAATTGCAACCTGGATAAGGCTAAATAGTATTATTCTTAATAATCTATTGAAAAGTTTTTATGTGTATTCGCGCTCCCTTTGAAAGTGGGGACGCTTCCAATTATGTCGGTGCTTGAACCAATTTTATCTTCTTCATATTACTATATCTTTAGAGTTAATAATTTTATATAAGAACTATTAAACTCAATCACTTGTTGACAATTTGACTCATATTAAAAATCGAAACGTCGATTATGGCTGTGTTGACGATCTTCCATTTATTTGTTTCCATCTCATTCATTGGCTTTAGATGAACGAATAAGAGTAGAATGTGAAGTTATGAAGCAGTATGTTGGACTTTCACGAATTAGTATCTTTCTCTTCTACGTTCTTTTTTAGTTCATTGAAAATTTTAGTTTGTGTTATTTTATTATTTATTTCTATGAAAGGGGGAGTGTTGAGTCAAAATTTATGCACCCTTGAGAGAGGGTTGCAATAGGTTGATACGTATCAATAGACAAATATTATGACATGATATATACATTTCACTTAGATGTGATCGCTAAAGATTCTGTTGCTTTAAATCTTCCACAATATCTAAGAAAACAAAACAAATAAAGCGATAGAAAAAGATCTATATAATCGACACATAATGCATGAATAAAACTTTATATGTTTTGAGTCACACTAGCTATTTGAAATTGCGATGAATCTAAAGAATTTACGGTCGCTCTGTCTGCCTCTATTGGCAAACAATTTAGATTGTTACGTTTTACATATTACAACATATTACGACTCCACCACGTAGAACACAAAGCTAAAGTGACATTCCAAAATCTCAAGGGAAAAAATTGAAAATTTGCTAAAATAGAATTGTTTGCAATAAATTACAAGAAATGGTACAATTGAGGACATCAGAGTTAAAAGATGATTAATGCATAGGCCTATTTTTGGGCTTTTCCTTCATGATTTCGATCTGCTCCAACATCTCGACGACTTCTTTCATTGAAGGTCGCTTTCTTGGATCCTCCTCAAGGCATCCTAGAGTGAGCTGACAGACCTGTGATAACACCTTCGATGAATATTGTCCATCTATTCGTGCATCCATAATGGGTTTCAGTTTTCGTCGTTGGGAGAGAAGCGGTTTCACCCAATCAGCCAAAGTCTGCTTCCCATTAGGCCGTTTTCTATCGAGTGCTCGTAATCCTGTCATCATCTCAAGCAGCACAACACCAAAACCATAGACATCACTCTTGACGTATAGATGTCCTGTGGCCAAACATACAACATATTTAGTTAAACCTCATTATTTAAAAATTCATTTTTTCCCAAACTCATTTTTAACTACACATTATTCGAATAAAATAATTTTACACATAAATTCAAAACTATTTCCTACTTTTTAACTACACTATTCCAAAAAAATCATTATTACAAAATCCATTTTTCAAAAAAAAAAAATGTAGCTCAAACAAAGTTTTAGTAATGTGAAGTGGACAAAACTTAGCCCCCGTTTGTCTCCCTTTAAAACAAAACTCTTTAATTCTCATATTTAATTTCAACTACACACTCACATGATAAAATATTTTGCATGTAATCTCAAAATTTTTCCCTACTTTTTAATTACGCATTCTCCAAAAAATCACTATAAAAACATCATTTTGAAAAAATGATGGCCATGAAACAGGGGTTTATTCATTAGATTCTATTGCATATTACACCAAAATTTTCATTTATATATTCTGCTTTGAACAAGGGGGGAAAAAAGACGAGAAAAGGCTGAAGCCTCGACCCAAAATATGTCCTTTTAGCCTAATTTGCGTAGTTTTACCCGAAAAGGTTACTTTTTCCTTAACTTTAACCTAAAGATCTACATACTTCGAAAGGAACATTTACCATATTATTAAAATAAGCAACTTATTCCAATTTAGATGGATAAAAAAACAGACTAACATAGTTACAAGTGAACTTTTGAGTATGCCAAATTTGCTCTTAAGTTTATTACTTTGTATAATATTTGGATAAAAGCCATATATATTTAAGCAGAAATCTAAACCATTCCAGATTCCTCAAATTAGATTTAGTTTGAAATAATGCTAAATCTTACTCTGTCAAAATTAGACCTAAAAAATAAGCAAACTTGGGTTTGATACAGTAAAATGGAATTTAATAGGCGCTGACCAGTTGCGATGTATTCAGGAGCAGCATAACCATATGTTCCCATAACTCGAGTTGTTACATGTGTTTTCTCTCCTGTAGGGCCCAGTTTTGCTAAGCCAAAATCTGATATTTTTGCATTGTAGTTCTACAAATCCAAGAACATTGGTTAGAGAGCTTAAAAACTACTAATTTATTTCCAAGCGCATTAGATTATATTTTAAAAACAAAATTTATAAGTTCAACCATCATATACATTTGGTTAAAGACTACACCCGCAATCCCTTCTCCCCAACCCATCACACACACACATATCATCCTTCTAAACTTATGTTTACCTCTGTCGTCTCCAATTTGAAGATGCTGGGTCTGACCCTGGTAACATAGAGTTCAAACAATTATTTCTCTCTAATTTTGACTGAAGTTTTGCTTAGTACCTAAATAGCATTAAGGCGTTTATTTGCTTGTATTCCCAACCAATGAAGCTCAAAGTTGAAATGAATTTGTATTTTCATTTGAACAATCTACAAAGTAATGATACAGTTAGTCCTAAATAAGTAACATGACAACTTATATACTTCAATTGCTCTTCCAACTTATGTCTCTTAGTCAACGAACCAAAAAAAAAAAAGAGGAAGGAAGGGAAAAAGGGAAAGAAAATCCACAATTAACAAGCAGGATTTGATAGGATCTTTACCTCATCAAGCAGTATATTAGAAGCCTTAAAATCCCTATAAATGATAAGTTTATCAGAACTGTGCAAAAACGCTAGGCCTCTTGCTGCTCCAATAGCTATTTTGAGCCGTGTATCCCATGATAATGGTTGAATAACAGGACTTTCTGAAAATTTAAATAAACCAGAAATTAGTATTACCAAAACTAATTTTGTTTCCTGGATTCTCTTGATTTCTGAATCAAGTTCTTACTTCTAAAAAGATGGCTTTCCAGGCTTCCCTTCTGCATAAACTCGTATACAAGTAACAGCTCTTTTTCATCCCAGCAATATCCCAAGAGCTTAACCAAATTAGGGTGTGAAAGTCTCCCTAGAAAGTTCACTTCTGCCTGCATTTTCAAATTTAGTAAACATGTCATAAGTGTGAACAAAGTGACAAAAGAAAATATACAAGTCTTAGTTGTTACTGTGAAGCTAATCATTCCACTAATGATTTGACAACTCAAACACCAGATTATTACTTTAGAATAATAGAAACGCTTCCATTGGTACTAGCAAAGCCATGTACGCATTAAAAAAAATCTTATAAAAGCTCATCTGATTTGAGACATATTGTCTCAATACGGATTACTGGGTAACAGGCTTGTTATAAGAAAAGTGGCAGAAACCCAATTATATAAAACAATCTTCAATTTTTTTGAAGCTTCTCTAAACTGGCATAAATATGTGCATTAGTCTTGTGCTGTGGTTTGTTTATATTCTTCTACCATATATATTAATTATTCATGACGAATTTAAAAAAAAATGCACTTTGTTTCTGATCATTGGGCATCGTAGGTGGAGTATCGCTAGCTCATTTAGACCTGATCCACGGCAGATCCATATTTAAGGAGCTCAAACCAGAACCTGTAAATGTTAAATTCCAAGATCCTAACCTTATCTCAAATAGAAAGAAGGGAAGATGGGTAGTAGTGTCCAAGCTAGATTTATGTTTGTTTGATCAACAATCCCCCGTACTTTTGATTGTGTCAATGAGATCAACATAGATCATGAAAATTGATAAAGATTACGATTTACCAAACATTGCCCCGTTTAATATAATTTTGTATATAATTACTTTAACATATTTAGATTAATACTTATTCCTATATAGTGCAATAAATCCCATTGGGAAAATCATTCAGCCAAAAGTTTGTCTTCATATCAGAGCTACTTCGTAGACTTTATACCAAATCCCCGATTTTCTTTGGGCATAACTCAGCCTCTCTTCTCTGGCGTGGGTTTCTTTTGATGGTCGACGGTTGACGGAATCTTTGTCAACGTGCGACTCTTCAATGCGTCGAGTGTGGTGCGAGCATTTGGTTTTTTCAGGATGATTTGTTAGCATTGTCAATTTCTAATTAGGACTCTGATTTCACTGTCGATGAGTGACTTGGGTGACTTCCTCTTTGGTGTGCGGCGCCTGTGATTTGGACAATGCTAGTGGGTGACTAACTTCGGAATTCTTGGTCGATTTGGGAGCATCGACAAATTTCTCTATGGTGTAAGATTTCTGATCGAAGCTTTCGTTTCATTAACGGGACACGACTTGGGCTGCCTTTTCTATTATGATTTGGTGTGGTCGGTATTAGGGGCTCGTGGTGGTGCAAAAGGCCAAGGACCACATCAGTCTCCTAATCTGAAGAGTAGGTATGCTCTGATGATTTAGGTGAAGTTGAATTTTGTGGGTTGTATAGTGTGTGGGCTGGTATAGTGTGTAAGCTGGTTTGCTTGTGTGTATTATCTTTATAATTACATCGGTTGAAGCTTTTTGTGTTAAGTTCACGGGAAAGAATTATCCCATATGGGAATTTCAGTTCAAGATGTCGATGCATGGAAATAGAAGGATGCTCATATTATTTTTTGACTTCTTGGTTCTATGGATGTGAGGAGAGACTCAACAACATCTATTTCTTATCAATAAATTGATGCTTCCTGATCATCCAACATCAATTTAAGGGATGATGTCAATGAGATTAAAAAATATCACAGAGATTGACGAAAATTACGACTTACCACACATTGTCCGTTTAATATAATTTTGTATAAAATCGTATTTAGGTTATAATTGCAATTACCATATTTGATACTTATTTCTATATAATGCCAAAAATCCCCATGAAAAAATCATTCAGCCAAAAGTTCACCGGATTGGAAGGTTAGTCAAATTTATAGCAACTCAAATCTGATTTTCTGATCAGAAATTTTTTCGTCACAAGACTGGCCCAATGTACAACACCTTACTCCAATCTTCTGATTGGACATTGAAGCTTGTGGAATTTCAATTTACATTGTAACTCTAACAAAAAATTAGGATTGTTGTTGGACATTAACTAGCTATCCAATCAAATGAGAAATAAATTAGTGCGATGAGTTGATCTCACTAGTTGCCTGTGTTATCATTCATGTGTTACAAGTACAACTTGATATAAAAAGACTTTTACAGCGGAATTCGTAGATAAGTTCAATGTTTATCATTCAGTTTATGGCCTCACGATTATGTTCTAGATAAGCTCCGCATTTATCAGGAAGACACGAGCAAACTCAAGTTGGCAATCTCAAAGGTCCGTTTGATTGGCGGAGTTTTCCATGGAAGTAGGAAAATATTTTCCTGCTTTCACTTTTTTGACTGTTTGATATGCGAAATTTTCCACGGAAAATGTTTTCCTCTCGTTTTCTAGGTACAACTCTTTGATGCACAAAAGGTGGAAAATGTTTTTTCCCCTAATAGGTGGGAAAACATTTTCCCCCTTTTTTTTGTAATG